>JAVDOI010000019.1:1903111-1943111 GCA_032191485.1 Leptoclinus maculatus | reverse complement strand
CGCCGCCTGTGCAGTGGACACGTAGCACACAGGACAAATATGGTACTCTCATATTACGACCACTTCCAGGGATAAAAAGCATCTTTATTTTTGGAGCACCGTACACGTTTTCTAAGCCGACAACATGTTTAAAAGTTTGCAGTCGTTACCTTTTTGCTTTCCTCCCACGAGAATCTTCTCCACTCCCTTGCACACTTTAAGGATGGTGGCACCCACGTAGGCGATCTCGGCACCGAACCGGAAGCTCTGAACAGAGACATCAGTAGCGCGAGGGTTCATTTTTCTGATTCACACCGAACTGCCGAGAGTTACAACATTTCTATACACGACATTCAGGATGTTAATAAACAACCATTTGCTACTTAAAGAGAATGAAGTCACACTCCCTACGGTGAGTTATCATAAGAGCTGCTTTGTTGTTTGTTCTGATAGCCGGACCGGTGTTTATGTGGCAAAACCTTATGTTACGAAGTCATCAGGAGCACCTTTTAAATACCGTATTTTCCGCACTATACGGCGCACTGGATTATAAGGCGCACTGTCAATGAATGGTCTATTTTCGATCTTTTTTCATATATAAAGCGCACCAGACTATAAGGCGCATTAAGCAAAACAAAACAGTCAGTCAGTCAAACTTTGCGATTACGGCATCCAGCATGCCCGGATCCCTCTCGTCATTATCAGAGTCAGAGTCAGTGTCGTCGCTGTTACCTGGCAGTTCAGTGATGATTCCGGCCTTCGTGAAAGCTCGGACCACAGTTGAGACTGATACCTTAGCCCAGGCATCCACGATCCATTGGCAGATAGTAGCGTAAGTCGCCCGGCGCTGTCTCCCTGTCTTGGTGAATGTGTGTTCGCCTTCTGTCATCCACTGCTCCCACGCAGCTCGCAGTTTAACTTTGAACGCCCTGTTGACACCAATATCTAGCGGCTGGAGTTCTTTAGTTAATCCACCGGAATGATGGCAAGCTCCGAATTAGTTTGCTTCACTTTGTTTTTGACAGCATCGTAATATTAACATATGTAATATTATGGCGAAGCACAGTATGTATTACTCCGCGACGCTCCTGACTACGGTAGCCGTAATGTCACGGCTCCGCTGTGACCTCAGCTCGTCTCCCCTCTGTTCTCTGTCTGTGTGTGTGTGTGTGTGGCTTGAGCGCGGCCGCAATCATCTGGCACCTGGGCTCATCTCCTCACCTGCCAACAGTTAGACCTCATCACCGTCAGCTCAAATACCCCGGCTTCCTGCAGTCTCATCGCCAGATTGTTTCATCAGCTCAGTGGTAGCTATAACCTCGGCTCCTGTTGAGCTAAACCATTTTTCCTGGAGCAAGGCTGGCTGCGACGTGGAGCCACGTCGCAGCCAGCCGCTCACTCCGCCTCGCTGCTCCACCTGCATGCTCCTCCGGCTCCACAGACAAAGCCAAATAAAACCTTTTTCTCACCTACTCTGCCGTCCTGGTGTCTGCGTTTGGGTCCAGAACAAACCGACCGTAACACGTAATGCTGCAAGAGGTGCGGCTTTGTAGTTTACCAAAGTCGTACTAAAACATTTTGACAGAGCGCCGTGTACCACACAAAATCGCTTCGAGGTCAGTAAACACAACCAGAATGAATCCATATATAAAGCGCTCCGGATTATAAGGCGCACTGTCGTTTTTTGAGAAAATTAAAGGCTTTTAAGTGCGCCTTATAGTGCGGAAAATACGGTAAGCTTTACGTTGACTTATGGACTTTTATCCTCAGTAGACATTGGAGACACCGCCATTACTGGAGGGAGCATGCTGAGCTGATTTCAGATATATATATATATATATATATATATATATATTTATGATGCATGTTCTAGTTTGATCAATTCATGACACAAAAAGCCTGAATCAACATTTCTTTATCTAACTCCACGGCCAGACAAACAAGTCAGCCTGCCTCTTTTCTGATGAGTGTGCAATATACAGAGAACATTGTGGAGTTTTATTTTGATCACCCTAATCATCGTTTTCAAATATTATCTATTCAAAAATCATTTTTGCAAAACTTTTAACATTTGTAACAAATAGGGACGTTCTTCAATTTTTACTAAATAACACGTATTTTAAATATATTATTCTTTAAATTGCGTTGATTTGTCGTTCCAGATAACCTAACTCTCTACACGGTAGGTGTGATGTGTGGACTTTAGCCGTCAGACGAGAAGCACCTTTTCTAAATGCCTCTGAGCTAACCCTCATCATCGTTGACCTTATTATTATTTTTGGCATATTATGCGAGTGGCTCCCCCCTGTGGAGCCGTAATGTGTAATGTTTTCGGGCTCGTCTCTACCTGCGTCAGGTAGAAGATGTGCGTGTGCTCAACGAGGTTGAGCGCATTGACGGCTCCTTTGAAGGTGTAGATCTGCTGATGAGGATCTCCCACCAGCACTTTTGCACAGCTCTGCGACAGAAGCACATCCATGATGACTGAGAGGGAGAGAGAGAGAGAGAGAGAAAGAGAGAGAGAGAGAGAGAGAGAGAGAAAGAGAGAGAGAGAGAGAGAGAGAAGGAAGGAAGATGGCATCTAATGTTGCACGGTGTATCGATACTAAAAAGGTACCGCGCTACCCGTACGTTGAAAACGATACGATTTTGCATATTTTTAGTATCGATACTTCATTAAAATAGCGCGCGATCAGAGCGCACTGACTGTTCCGCTCCCTGTCATACTGCTGGCACGCATTGACTGCAAGGGGGCGGGGCTACCCAGCGCTCACACACGCAACAGGCAGCGCTCACTCACAGCGAGCGATCGCAGGGGAGACATGGCATCAAGTGCAGGAGCTTTTGCCGACCGTCCTCGGCTTGTTGGAAAAAAAGATGCAAATGTTAAGCAAATGTGATTATAAACATGAACCAAGCTCACCCATATACAGCCTAACACGAGTAGCCTTAGCCTAGTGTGACGACAAGCCTATATGATCATGAGGTCACAATGTACACAAAAGTGTACTAAATGAAACACAATTGATGCAAAATGGCTACATGCTGGTGGAGCCTGAGGGTGGATCTTGAGCTAATTCTTTTTATTTTTAGTTAAGTGTTCAAAAAGCTGGGCAGGAACAAGCTGGTAAAAAAGGGAACCATACAGATGTTTTATTTATTACTATTATAGATAAATATAACAGTATCGTATCGTATTTGTGGTATTGTATCGAATTCTGGTATCGTATCGTAAGTATCGGGTATCATGATATTATGGCAGGTATCGTATCGAAGTCATAATTTTGGTATCGTGACAACCCTAATGGCATCACAAAGTTGAGCACAATAATCACAAATGAGACTTTCTCCACAATCCCTGGACTGTGTAAACAGGTAGGGCATCGTTACCTGGAGTGCAGTCCTGGGCCTCGTCAATGAAAAGCACGTCATATTGGTAAGACAAGCAGGGCTTGGGGACCTGGAGCTGCCATAACTTCAGGTAACCTGAGGATGAAACGTTCCGTTGACCACCTGTGCAGCATTCCCTCCCAACATTAGAACCGAATCACTCGAACCCATTGAACTCATCTGCTGCTGGCGTACCATCGTGGGTCATGTAGTAGGCGTCTACTTTGGTTTCATTGAGATCCTTCATTTTGTTCCAGATCGTCTGCGCTTCATGCGCAAACAACTAGAATTACACAATGAAAAAAACAACAACACATGGTTTCAATGCGACCTTTGCAGCGCTCACGCTTATTATCCACTCGCACTAGAACGGTCTTCATACCACTTTTTCATCCTCCAATATGATCTCCTTCCGGTCCTTGACCTTGCGGAAGTTGGGGACGTGTCCGACGGTGATGGCCTCGTCCGGCGAAGCCATGAAGGCGTTGAGAGTCGTGGTGACAACTTTGGCCCTGGCGAAGCCGCCGCGGCCCTGCGGCAGAACGGAGTTGATGGCGAACGGCTTCAGGTTAAAGGTCAGCTTCCGGCGAAAATTGTACCTGCAAGCAGGGGAGATCACGGGGGCGTGGTTTTAAAATGGAAACGGACAGTGGAGCTCTACGCTTAACTTATGACTCGGGCATAACAGCATTCTGGACACATGATACATATACGGTTTGAGTTAATGAATCAAATGTACATCTGTGTCACCCTTAGCAGGGGAAATAAACTGTGTAATTAGAGAAGTTTGTCAGTATCAAGTTTAAATCGTCTAGTTATAACTTAATGCTAAAACTAAATAACTTGAAAAGGATCCTCACTTCCTCCCGACGTTGGCGAAGGCCAATGAGTGGACGGTCTTGCAGGCCACGTTGCTGGGGAAGCGGCGCAGCGCCTCACTGGCCACCGACTTGTTGAAGGCCACGTACAGGAAGCGGAGGTGCGGCCGCTGCTCGGCGTACTTCACCAACGTGGTCGTCTTCCCCGTACCTGCGGCGGACAACGCGGACCGTTCAGCTACGATCGCCACCGACCTGCACGGCCGGCCCACATCGCACCTCGCGCAGCAGCACTGACACAAAACTGAGTACTGTTCTCCAGCGTTTAAAGGCTGCACGGTTCAAAATGACCACAGCTTTCTTGCGAACATGTAATTGCATTTAAAAGAAACAATGATTCAAATGTCAGATATTGTGAAAACGTGTTTCACAATGCATTACTAAACCTATTTATGGCGCTGCCACTGCACCTGCAAAAGCCACGATCTTGACCACATGGTTGTCCTGCACGTCGTGGCTGAGGATCTGCTGCTGTTCACCCGTGAGCTGAATCTGAGGCCGCCTAGCAGAAACACACACCAAACGGGGACCGTTAAAAAGGTAAAACTCCTCAGATATCCATTACTTCAGTCCACTTCCTGTTGTCACATCAGTGACACTAATGCATTTTGGTCCTCACCGGCTCGGCCCGGAGCCGACAGAAAAGGGGCCGTTCTCCATCAAGTGAAGTATGTAGTAGATGTTGTAATGCAACCTGGAGAGACAAGAAAGAAAGAAAGAAAGAAAGAAAAATCACGAGGAAGCCGACGAGGAAGATGTGGGAATTTAAGGTGCCGACACCTGCAGCACTTTACCGGCTGCTAATCTTGACCCTGCTCCTCTTCATGGCGAGCAACATCATGGCCATGTGGCTGAGGTACTCTGTGATGGCGGTGGCCGACATGCAGCCGGTGAGCAGAGACACCAAGGCCTGCACGTCCCCGACGCTCTCACTCAGGATCAATATGACCGCCATGGCCGCGTACGGGTCGGGACCCTGGGGATTGGAAATGATGTGAACATCATATGATTACCAGAGGACCTTTGTGTATTTGTATTTGTGTGTGTGTGTGTGTCATACCTCATTGCCAAGGTTGAAGAACTTCTGAATATCAGGAATACGTAATCTGATGGAGGCTTCGGCGTGAGGAAAAAGTCGATGTTTCTTGACGCACTCCAGAACGTCCTCCGGCCTCACCCGCTCTCTGACCGTATGCTGGGCCATTAAACTGACCCAAACACACACAGTGACAATTATCCAATATATATAAAAACAAAGACTTAAATTTAGTTGAAGTCTAGAATCTAGAATGCGTTATTTATGCAGACTTACACAACAAGGTGCCGCATGCTGTACTGTGATGATGCTGGATCTGCGATGCCGCTGTTCCTCAGGATGGAGCAGACCTCCTGCACCGTTTCCTTCTCCCTCATCATGTAGCGGAAGTACTTTTTCTTGAAGGGGACGAACTGCACAAACATCCAAAACAACAATGTTCATTTTGCGAGCTTTAAATACCATTACGGCAATGTCCAACCACAAGAGACGGATAAACTACTCTCCTAAAGAACTCAACAGTGTTCACGCAAAGTTCATCTCTCAAACATTTACTTTTGTTACTTAACTTCAACATAAACCCCCCCCCCCCCCACCCTCAGCTTGCTGCTAATATGTAACTTAATGAAATTCTGTGGTTTGTTTGACCTTGGTGTCCTGGACGATGTTCCTCCAGTGATGGCAGACGCAGCTGACACAGCGGTAGAGGTCCCGGGCAGGGACCAGGCACAGTATTTGCCTCAGCACCTCCTCCGGAAGATCATCCATGCAGCCCTGGGGTTCAAGCAAGACCTTCCTGCTACCCAGGAGCCCATAGTGGGCGTCGGGCAGGGCCTCCACCTCCTCGTCCACGTCGTGAATGTCACTGTCGAATTCATCATCATCTCCAAACATCTCTGCTGTGATTCCCTCCAGATGATCGACAGCGTCCTCCTCCTTTGGCACTAACTCTGCAGCTAAAAGGCTTACATCGTCAATCTCCTCCTCTTCTTCTTCAGGGTTTGCCGCCAACGGGGCAGCTAACAGGCTGACGTCGTCATCCTCCTCTTTCATAACCCCCGGCTCATCCTCGGGAAAAAGCTTTCCATTGCGTCCAGTTGTGCGTGTGGACGTGCAGGGCTGGGAGGATTTGTGCGGACTGGAACTGAGGACTCCGGTCACAGAGAAGAAGTTGCCGATGACCTTCTGTTGCCCGGAGGGACTTCCTGCGGCCGATGCTGACGGTGTGAGAGAGACAGAACAAAGATTTAATGTGCGACAACTTTAGGACTTTCTAATCAAAGGCTGGTGAAGGAAAAAAATGCGTGTCAGGATTTTTTTTCCCCCCATGCACAGATGTCTCCCCGTCTATTTCAATGTTACTTTGGGTACACTTTTGTCAAAACGTTTGTAGCAGAAGGTTTACAGCAGATTACCACACTTCCGTCGCTTGGTGGGGGTCCTGGGGTAAAGCCTAGTGGGGTTGCGGGTGCCCTGCCCGTGGTTGGCGGTGTGGGGCTGGGTGAGGGCGTTGGTGCCCTTTGCACTTTGTCCCAGGTCATCACACTCTCCTGCATTCAGGTGCCTCCTTTTGGCCTTTCCTAGAAAAACGACAACAGCAAACAACATTCAAGTCATGTCAGCACGCCACAAACCACTGTATTGGGATTGTCCTTATGCAATGTAAGCCATTCTTTAGTCTTCATATCTGAAAGTTAATTGCGCAATCTTTAAAAGTGCTGAGGCTAGTTTTCTACTCTCCATTATCATTGACTCTTTTCAAAAGAGTTACTGTTCATTACCTGTATTCAACCCAAGTGCCAATGTCGGACTCAGACTTCACTAAATGCTATCTCTATAACACAAAGTGAAGTTGTTTAAACGTTTTATTCTGACGGACGCGTTACGTTTAGTAAGCTAGCTAGCTAACTTAAGTTACTCGCCTCAACTTCGAACTTACCCTTCACAGACATCTCCATCTTCGTGTCCAGCGCATCCGTCTCTTAGTCACAGAACTACGTGGCTCGCGTTAAAGATTGAGGTTTGGTTTGCTGGGGCCTAAAACAAAGTCATTCGAGCAGAAATGCCGTCGTCGTAGCTTGCAGAAAAGATGCAGACTCGGAAGTGTCGGCGCTAGGGCTAACCCGTAGTAAACAACGACTGTTGTGCTAGCATACTAAGCTAACACACTTGTGTTTCTAAACACCAACATGTTCAGAAACTCAAACGTACCGCCCTGGAAGTAGTCAATTGACTCACTGACGTTGACATGCATTTATGTAGTATTTGTGGCTTGAGAAAAACGCTTCCAAGTTATCAGCCAGCAACAATTTCGCCAGAGGTTCTCAAACTCTTTATTTTGGTTCACGAAGCCACAGGATTGGTCAGTGTTTGCGGTGTTGCGCACGCACACCAACATATGAATGCACCTCGCGGGAGCACGCGCGCACAGTGTAAAGCGAAACTTACAAAAAATATATAATGATTCCTACGGCAAAGTACGGTTAAAAAACGATATAAACTTCTTGCGGTTCATCAGTGATAATAAATAATATAAAGTATATAGTTTATGAACATTTAGAGTCATCAATGTTTGATTAGACTCAGTACCGAGCATGTCCTTGAGGCTGCTGCTACAGACCTGGATGGGCTCACTGACACTGTGACATCATACATCAGTTTTTGTGAGGACATGTGTGTGCCGACTAAAACCTTCTGCACATACATCAACAATAAACCCTGGTTTACTGCAAGACTCAGGCAGCTTCGTCGGGCTAAGGAGGAGGCCTTCAGAAGTGGGGACAGAATCCTGTACAACCAGGCCAGAAACACACTGACGAGGGAGATCAAGGTAACAAAGAGAAGACCACCCCCCCCCACACACACACACACTGAGGACAATCACCAACTGGCTGACGACCTGAATGTCTTCTACTGCAGGTTTGATAAGCCTACTCTCACACCCCGCAGCTGCCCTATCATCAAACAACCATCTACACCCCCTGCCTCCTCCTCACCTCTCCCAACCGACCCCCCACCGGCACTGAGGATCTGTGAAGAGGATGTGAGTCGACTCTTTCACAGACAGAAGTACAGGAAGGCTCCGGGCCCAGACGGTGTGTCCCCTTCCTGCCTGAAAGTCTGTGCTGGCCAGCTGGTCCCCATCTTCACACAAATCTTCAACCGATCACTGGAGCTATGTGAAGTCCCGTCCTGCTTCAAACGCTCCACGATCATCCCGGTCCCCAAGAAATCCTCCATCACAGGATTAAATGACTACAGGCCCGTCGCCCTGACGTCTGTGGTCATGAAATCCTTTGAAAGACTGGTGTTGACCCATCTGAAGGACATCACAGGGCCCCTGCTGGACCCCCTGCAGTTTGCCTACCGTGCAAACAGGTCGGTGGATGATGCAGTCAGTATGGTACTGCACCACATGCTGCAACACCTCGACTCCCCAGGGACATATGCAAGGGTTCTGTTCGTGGACTTCAGCTCAGCGTTCAACACCATCATCCCAACAATACTCCAACCCAAACTCTCCCAGCTCACTGTGCCGGCATCCACCTGTCAGTGGATCACAAACTTCCTGACTGACAGGACGCAGCAGGTGAGGCTGGGAAAAATCACATCCAGTACCCGGACTATCAGCACTGGCGCCCCTCAGGGGTGTGTGCTCTCCCCACTGCTCTTCTCCCTCTACACCATAGATGTCAGAGTCAAGGCCCGCGGGCCACATCCGGCCCGCAAGAAGGTTTTTTACGGCCCCTGGGATGATCTTGATTTATTATTAGAACCGGCCCGCAGCAAGCCGGCAGCCCGCAGATCTTTTACACGCACCAATACTACATTTCCCACAATGCAAAGGTGACGCACCGAGCAGTAGGCTGCTTCATTTCAATATTTATTGGCACAGCAGTCGTCAGCATCACAGTAAAATTAACTTTCAGATACCCATCAAAAATGGCAAAACGGAAGGTGGATACTGAGAACCGGGGGTTTCAAACAAGGTGGGAGTCGGAGTATATGTTCACGGAGGTAGCTGGAAAACCTGTGTGTCTTCTGTGTGGAGAAAGTGTGGCGGTACTGAAAGAGTATAATCTGAGACGACATTATGAAACGAAACACGCGGACAAAAACAAGAATATGGACATGGAACAAAGGCTACAAAAGGCAGAGGAATTAAAACGAGGCCTCAAATCTCGACAGGCTCTGTTCAAAAAAGCCAAATCACAAGGCCAGGCTGAAATTTGTCTTTTGTGTCTGTTGAAAATTAAAGATTACTGACAGAGCCATAAGAAAATATTGCTTTATTTATCTGATCATATTGTAATATATTTGTTAGGTTTTCAGTAGGTTCAATTAGGTTCACTAGACTATATGCGTCATTTAAAAATTTTTCAATGAACATTCGAACAGTCCGGCCCTCGTCTTGTAGCTGATTTTTTTATTTGGCCCTCCGTCCATTTGACTTTGACACCCCTGCTCTACACCAACGACTGCACCTCAGAGGACCCGTCTGTTAAACTCCTGAAGTTCCCAGACGACTCAACAGTCATCGGCCTCATCAGGGACGGTGATGCGTCTGCGTACAGATGCGAGGTTGAACAGCTGGTCCTCTGGTGTGGTCAGAACAACCTGGAGCTAAACAAGCTCAAAACTGTGGAGATGACAGTGGACTTCAGGAGGTGCCCCTCTATCACTGTGTGGTTTGGATCGACCACCAAACAGGACAGGAACAGACTACAACGGATTGTCAGGTCTGCAGAGAGGATCATTGGTTCCAGCCTGCCGTCCATCCTGGACTTGTACACCTCCAGAGTCAGGAAACGGGCTGGAAAGATCACTGCAGACCCTTCACACCCTGGACACAAGCTGTTCCAGCTCCTCCCCTCTGGTGGGCGCTACAGAGCTCTGTACGCCCAAACCACCAGACACAGGAACAGCTTCTCTCCACTGACCGTCACTCTGATGAACAATTAATCAGACATATTGCATCTTCATTTGCACTATTACCACCTTCTGCACTAATATCCCGAATCCATTGTCCATTGTTGTTGTTCTTTATGTTCTTTATGCTCATATATATTCTTCGATATATATTTATATTGTATATAGTACTTAAATCTTAAATGTTTATGCTTAGTTTCTCTGTTCTACTTTGTTGTCTTTAATGTCCTTGTTTTTTATATTTCTCTTGTTTATTGTATATATTTCATGTGTGTGTATGTACGATGAGAGTAATGTGTAACTGGAGTCAAATTCCATGTATGTGCCAATAAAGCTGATTCTGATTCTGCAAGACCTCACATTTTATCCCCGGAATGCATTGCCTATACCCTTGGGGCCCCAGTAGCCTCCTTACACATGTATGAAATTCATATTGACCACTAAAACAGCCCAAAATATCAGCTGGTGACATTGTGTGTGTTAATAGGTTGCCAGAGCCAAAGTAGTCCAAAATATGTGCTGGTTAAACCATTTGACTCGTAGGTCTCTAAGACAAAGTTAGGGGGTGAATGCTATATTCCACCTCTACGCCTCCCAAGTCAGAAATATATAGAATCTCCTCAAAGTGTTTAAAACTAAAATAATTGCAATTCCATAGTTAGCAGCCCTCAAAGTGTATTTGGAATAAGAAGACCGTCAAACAATAAAATGACCAGAAAGACCCAACGGGACGGAAGAATTTTGCATGAACATGAACCAGAACAACCAAACACACATGTAGCCTACTAGTGAGCACCTCAGTATATCCTCTTAATCCTTTGCCTTACAGTCATCTACTATTTACAGTTGTATTAACATCTTTATGTTAATATTTCTTTGGTTTGAGTACAGTATTGTTGATGATGCTAGTTTACTGCCAACTACACATAGAGGTATTAGTGTTTAGTGGTTAAAGCATTGGTGCTTGTGTTATAAATGTTATTTACTGTTGTACCGTATTTGATCTTTGATTACATTGAAATACTTTTAAGTGCCTTTTGAACTACTGATGTACTAGAAATAGTATTTAGTGCTTACAAAGGCACTCACCTTTTGTGTTTTGTGAATCAACTTTGAGTGAGGACAGCGCAGTAACGACTCAGCCTTTCCTCTGGAGCCACCCTCAGGACAAACTCAACTATTCTTAACGAAAAGCCAAGTTTTTTTGTCAATGTTTTTGCCAAAAAAAATGTTCTATCTTCATTGTATGTGTGTGATTTAGAGGAGGAATTGCATTCATTCAGAGTTAAACAATATATACTTGTATAAACATGCTAATGGTGACAGTTATTTGGAAGCTAATGTCACCATTAACAGATGAACTACTGAAGAAGATTCATGTTCACAACATCAGTGAGGGTAAAGTATGTGACATAACAGGATCATTTTACATGTCTGATCATTTTTTTATTATTTAACTGAACTCAACATTAAAGCAGTGAAGTGTAGAAAGTGTAGAGCTGAAGCTCAGTGTGTTGAGTGGACTGCTGTGGTGCTGGAGCTTCCTCACACCTCATTGGTTGTGTGATGCTGGCTTTGTGTGCTTTGGTTCACGTCTCTCAGTGTCTCCAGGAAGGCCAAAGACCCAGGAAGAGTCCTGTCCTGTGATACCAAAAACAAGTCAGGGATGTGGATCCTTCTCTTGGTCTGCTGTTAGTGTCAGTGTCTCCAAGGCTTCAGTTGAAGTGTTGTCCTGCAGACTAATTCATGTCTGAATAAATCTGCATTAATCTGCAGCGTCACAAGTTATTTGAGTCTAGAAAACATTTGTAGGCTTCATCTTTGACACTATTGAATCAGTGGGACATTGTTAAAGAAGGTGGCTGTAAGATTAGCATGTTAACTTTAGCTTGTCACCACTTTATGTCGCAGCCAGTTAGCTTAGCTTATTTTAGCTTAATTATGACGAATTACAATTTTAACAGTTGAGTTTTTGTGCAGATTAAACAAAGAAGATATAACGTGTGAATTAGTGAACTTGAGATCTGCTGGATTCTGTTTCCTTTGTTCAGAGCCAGCGTGTTTTCCTTCATGCTAAGCTAACCGGCTGTTGGCTCCAGCTACACACAGTATTTACAGACAGAGTGGTATCAATCTTCTCACCGAACTGTCAGCCAGAAAGTGAATAAATGTATTTCTCAAAATGAAAAACGATTCCTTTATTGTGCAGCTTACTCACTCCAAACACAGGCGTCCATCTTGTCTTGAAAAGAGTAAAAAAAAAACAATTATTAAATAGTTAAGTTAGGAAGACAACAAATCTTAGAATGAATAAATTAGTGATTTCTATATGTATAAACATAGAATACTGAATGTCCTTCACACAATAGCAAACATTACTTTCTCTTTACATGATAAAGTAGTTTATATGTGGTCACTTTATTAAGCTCATACTCACCTCCAGCTCAGCTGGTATACTAATACTAAGTGCTCGGATGATATCAAACAAATCAAGTATTAATTGTTTAATATGTATAAGGGTTTACCATTTTAAGAAATGTGTGTATTTGAATGTGTTCATGAATTTAAAAATTAAAGAGTAAGGCGCAGCAAATCACAACAGAGCATTACCACTTACAAAGCTATTTGTAGGCCCTCATGTCACACGTATACTACATGCATACTACTACTAAGCTCGGGCACACGTAGGAAGTACTTTCCCTTCTATAACTCTCTCAGCTGTTGCTGAAGTCAGTTTGAGACACAAACACCGATTCGGGAAAGCAAAAAGTAGCATCACATTTATTCATTGGTCAGTAAGTTGTAGTCGCTAAGGTGAGTACTGCATCAATGTCCAGTTCATTGCACCGTGAGGTTGGAGGCACAGCATGAATCATTTCATATTAATCAGTCGCTGCCTTTATGGCGTCAGCATCTGTTGCACATTTTTGTTAATACATCAAACAAATACTACATGTAACTGTTATCACTACGCACGGGTTATTTCCTAACTAACTGGTCGTCTACTTCCTCTAAAGGGAGCGTCGCTTCAGTTCCCATGATGCCTGTTAGTATGCATGCTTAAAGTGTTTTTCAGGTGAATTCGCTCCGCCCATTAAAGTCGGGAAAACGGTATTTAAGGAATGTTTTTCTTATCGCTCAATTAAAATTTAAGTCTCATCAAACTACATGTAATCTCATAAAAACAAAAACCTGGAAGTTAGTAGTCGTTTGAGACTGAAGGCGGAAACATATTCTGTGTTAAGTGTGCAAACGATTAAACAATGGGCCCCACCAGAGTACGTTTCAGTACCTCCATACTGACAACAAAGTGGGCCGCTACATGTAAACAGAGCTCCTTCATGGGTTCACTTCCCAAATACAAGGCGTTTTCCAGACTTCCATTTCGTAATTAGAGTTGTGCGTTCAGTATGTTTAACGCACACAGTTGTAATGGCGTCTTCCATCTTTCATTTTGCTCTATGGATGGTCGTTATACATCACAGAAACACATATTAAAATATGAGGTTACATGGCGTCTAAAACCACAATGCAACAACTTTTCATATTATTTCTTATTAGAATTTTTTGCCTTTTCCAATACAGATTATCCAGTCCTGTGTAGCGAGCCCCATGCAACAGAAAAGACATTTCTTCTTCTCTCATCCTCATCCTGGACGTTTCCCTTCACTGCTTCAGGACGGGGAGCTCCCTCGGCTTAAAGAAGGCCTGAACCATCCCCATGGCGAAGATGTACGCTTTGGCGTCCACCACGATTTTTTCTTTCTTCATCAGATCTGCCGGATAAAAAAAACGGGAGGAGGGGGGGGGGGGGGGGGGACACGTCAGCTTTGTCTGTGTTGGTCCGAATAGGACGCCTCGCTCTCGTAATGACATCATCACTCTGGAAAAAAAAACTGAAGCCTCACCATCTATTTTCACCTGGAATTCATCAAGAGGTAAGAGAATGACTTCAACAAATTCTGCAACGAGAGGATACAGGCTTGATTCGCTCTATGAGGGAAAGAGATATGATTATTTCTGATGTAATAAAAAGGGAAACAACTCACCTCCATCGCCTGTAATTTAGAACAAAAGAGAACTAAATTAGTAAACATGTTTTGTTATATTACAGGCAAGGTTTCGCGTTAGTGCTCTTATTTTGTTCGTACCCAGAAGAGAAAATGATCAGTGATAACGGCGAAATGTTCTCTCGAATCACTCATACGTGCCACTTGAGGATGAAATAGTAAAAGAGTAAATGTTTGTTGAGACGAGAGAGCGGGGGAGAAGTGAATGAATCCTATCAGTCTCCTCACCGAGCTGTTGCGTTGGGTTGATGTTCTCCCCCTCGTCTCCGTTGATGTTGACCATGACCATCTGGGTGGTGCAGTTAGACAGACCGGGGTCCAGGCAGGTCACTGTGATCAAGACAACAACATTACGACTCTACTTGAATTGTATGGAACTTCTTATCACTTTGCAGCGCTTGACCCCTGAACCTCTCCAACACACACACATGCAATCACGCGTACAGCAAATCTTAGTGCGAGGATACCTGGAGTGATTCCCACTACTTCCCCTTTGAAGCCGGTCTCTTCTTTTAGCTCCCTCAGCGCAGCCGTCTCTGCACTTTCCCCCTCGTCAATCAACCCTGAGCACAAGCACAGCCAAATAAAAACAAAACACAGATGTGGCATCGATAGTTAACAAAAGGCCCGACAGTCTCTCCCAAAAGAAATGAAATGTTTCGGAGACTGAGAAACATGAAAGGCTGGATATCTAATTGAAGGACTTTTCAATGAGCTCCACATTTTTTGGAAAAACCTTCCCGACCTGCAGGAAACTCCAGAGTGTGGCATCCCATGGGAGGACGAAACTGCTTCACCATCACCACGCAGTCTTTGTGGAGCGTCCGCTTCAGCAGGGCGATAATCCCAACACCTGCAGGAGAAGTGCGTTACAGCCTGCGACTGACCAGGTGAAACAGCAAATGTGTATATATGACGCTCACCGTCTGCTTCTGTGTTGGTTTGCCTCGTTGTTCTTTTCACCGTCTCCCAGACTCTGGTGAACGAAAAAACAAGGGGGTTTAAAAACGGTGTGTGTGTGTGTGTGTGAGATTGTGAAGATCGTGGCCGTCGAAAGGCGGAACAGTACCTGGTGGTTCCAGCATGGTCCACGTATGTGGTCTTCTCCAGCTTCAGCCAGTTTCCTGCTGCCATGAGCTGAAAAACACACCGAGAGTCAACACGCATCACATGTGATCACATGACCTCACAGCTAAACAGCTCAGTGGAGAAACAACGTCCAGTGTGAGCTACTACTCTACTAATCAACAGTAGAAACTGTCCCACAGAGAAGCATGCACGTGGTATGCTGAAGGGAAGGTTCTGCAAAAATGCAAGCAAAAGAATAAATCAAAACATTCATTTCATGTGTCAATCGATAAATCTAAAGGGCAATTTGGTTTAATTTGTGTAATTGTGAAATGTTTAACTTTGAGATGTACACAGCTACTGTTGTCTTGTGTTTTGATTAACTCATCTTTGAGAATACTCAAATATCAATGAACAATCGTAACTATTTTTTGGAAAAAGGGTAGGTCCAATTGATTGTACTCATCGATTAGTAAACACAAAGTATTGACTTTGGTAAAGAATACGGACTCAATCGGGTGAAGAAATTGCCACGAGTAAGCAAATAGAGGTCTCAAAAGCTGGACACTACCTGTCAGTGTGCATTACAGCTTCACGTGGAGCATTTGAAGGCTACGGACGTAACGTGTTGTGTTTACTTGCCTCTTCTTTCACTACGTGTGGAGCAGTAGTCACTTTGGGTTCCTCGGAGTTGCTCATTTTCACTATCTGGACGACTGAAAAAGGGGAGAAAAGTCGAGTCAGAGAAACACACACAGAGTGCTCACCACTACGTCCGGGGCTGAAAGGACTAACGTTAGCTAATGTTGGACGTTTCTCGTCATGAGTTGCTCAATTACCGCTAGCTGCTACAGCCAGGCAACGCTAATCAAGTTAAACCAAACCAAGGGTTCAACTCCCCGCATTACATTTTCCCTTTTAGCCTTTCTATTCGTTTCTTTCTTTCTTTATCGCTAGCTAGCTGCTTTACACTTAGCACTAGCCACCGGTGTTCGGAGCTCGTGCAATTGAAACTTTAGACAATCGTTTAAAATGAACTAAACTAAACTAAACTAAACTCACGTGAAATCCACACCGCAGTAGTAGTAGTAGTGGAGATCGGAAAGAAGCAGTGAGGGGTCACTCTGCCACCACTTCCGGGTCCCGCAAACGTCACCGGACTCTAGTTTTATCCTTCAATGAGGTGAAAGACTATACTTAACAATTCATGTTTTCCTTGAGTACCAACTAAAATGGAGTCTTTTCTAAATATTTAAAGTAGAAATTCAATAACATACTAATACACGCAACGTTTTGGGGATAATGCAAGATTTAGTAATCATTTACAATAGACTAATGAATAGGGTTAGTTGACAGCAAAAAGGTTGACCAGTATCCAAAGATAATGGCTCCGTTCTCATTAACTGTGCGTATGTATTATGTAGTTACATTAATAATGTCACATTTGAAAATATAGAGAACTGAACCGTGAGAATAAACAGTGGCGTTAACGTTTTTTAAGGCATTGGGTGTTTTCTCACTTTAATAAACGATCTATGTTGCAAGTCAGCGGTTTTTACGTGTGCAACCGAAAAAGGCTTCCCCCTCTATAAACACAAATTGATTACATAATTCGATCAAAACGACGTTGACTGTTTTAACAATAGCCTTTTAAAAGATACAAATTCGTTGGTAACAGTGCAATTAGGATGCAGTATTGCCTCAAAATGTCAAGGCGTTAAATGAGACTACGGCCCCGACATTTTTTAAAACATCGCGGGTTCGGAAGATATTTACCGGTGGACTCTTTTCCGTTAAAGGATATTGCAGCATGAAGAAGGAGCAAGTTGTCAACTGTCAGTTTTCGGTTTGGTATCCGATATTCAAGCAACATACGATTAAAAGGTAGACAGCTGACGTTTGTACAGAAATTCCAAGAAATATTTTCACCGTCGGTGCTGTTAAACAAAGTCCATTTAGCCAAAAGCTAACGTTAGCTCCCAAACAGAAGCAGAAAAACAGCTAGCTTCCATCTCTGTTTCTTACCTATCTTCACATGTATCACGTGTTTCATGCTACACAGTTGTGTTTAAATCGTTTTCATTCTCCCATCTCTTACCTCTGTTGTCTATTATTTATTGTATTGTTTACACGTATTCATTTGTGGTATCGTGTTTGTTCTTTATTCCAGTGTGATTCTTCCACTGCCTCAGAATGTAATAGACTATTTACTGGACGACGGCACACTGGTAGTCTCTGGGAGGTATGAGGCCACTGACACACGCATACACACACACACACACACACACACACACACACACACACACACACACACACACACACACACACACACACACACACACACACACACACATATTCTGTTCAAGTTGCCATTGTTGGAATGAACCTGAAAACACCATGCCAATAATCTGCTCCATCTTGCTGCTCCTCCTTTAGTCTTTGAATGGCACTAGTTATATTTGAGAAGCATCGAGAGTAAGATGCTTTTTGTAGTGGACACGTGCTGCTACAGATTGACCATAAGAACATGTGGTCCTAGATCTGAAATGTGCATTATGATCATCAGGTCTGTCTTGTCTCCGATGCAGCTGCCTAATTGACAAACACCGTCTATTGTTTCTCTTCCCTTCAGTGACCACAACACACAGCCGACACACACCTACAACAGCGACTCTGACGCAGAGGAAGACGTTCAGGTACGGAAACGGAGACTTTGTGGTTGTTTGTCCACTCCCAGGCTCTCTCTTATTTTGCCGCATTTCCTGGAAAGGAAACGGGTCTTTGTTTCACTGATTCACAATCTTAAAACGTGTCGTATTTTTTGCAGAAAGAAACTGACAAAAGAGATATCTGCACACTTAGATATCGCTTTGTTTTTTTGCAGAAAGGCCTCAGACCTCTGCTACAATCTGAGAAGTCGCTTTGTCATTTTTTTGGGATTAGGGGACAATGTCATCATATTATATTCATTAGTTACCTGTCTCGTTACATTGTAGCTCCAACACACAGGTGGAACAGAACTGTATTTAATGTTGATGTTTACCCTGCGGCCCTGTTTCTTCTTCTCTACTTCCCTCTAGTGGTCAGATGATGAGACAACATCCACTGTCACAGTGAGTACAGTCGATGCTTCTCGTCACAATGTCTGTATTCTTAAGGCCCAACAAACGAATTTATCGCCCACCTGATAAAACATTTACCGTCTGAAATTTGCTTTTACGTGTGTGTGTGTGTGTGTGTGTGTGATAGGCTCCTGAGTTCCCAGAATTCAGTTCTAAGGTGCTGGAGGCCATAAACGCTCTGGGCGGGCGCGTCTTTCCCAAACTCAACTGGAGCGCTCCACGGGTAAAACACTGCACCCGGCTGCTTTACAGCAATACGTATATCAGTGACTCTCCCAGAGTTACCTTGAGTTCTTGATGAAAACTTTGTTTTGTGTCTGAAAGTGAAGAAAAGTCTTGATGAATTCGGAAGTAAATGAGGCATCAAAACTATATCAAAACATCCGTTTACAAACACTGCTTTGCTGTTGTTGAATGTGGCCCCCATTCATGTCAATTCATCAAGACATGAACACGTTTAACAACAGCACAGCAGTGTGTGTGAGAGTTGGTTTAACAGATGTTTTGATAAAGTTTTGCTGCCTCATTGACTTTCATTCATCAAGACTTTTCTCTGTGTTTTTTGTGTTGCTTCCGTCACTTTGGAGGTTTGAGAGAAAAACAAAGTTTCCCTCAAGAATTCAAGGTTGAGTAGTTGAAATACAAATATTTTTTCAAAGAAAAAGGGAAAAACTGTTTTTAATTGAGCAGAGGTGAATTAATTAGTAAAGTGTAACAACATGACCTGTTTTTATTATTATATTAGCGCGACTAAATCATTTTTTGGCTATTGAAGAATATGGATTGCTTCTTGCATCACTGCCAGCTTTAAGCCTGTGTGTGTGTGTGTGTGTGTGTGTGTGTGTGTGTGTGTGTGTGTGTGTGTGTGTGTGTGTGTGTGTGTGTGTGTGTGTGTGTGTGTGTGTGTGTGTGTGTGTGTGTGTGTGTGTCCCTTTCAGGATGCCAACTGGATCGCTCTGAACAGTTCCCTGCAGTGTGACAGCCTCAGCGATATATTTCTGCTCTTCAAAAGTTCCGACTTCATCACCCACGACCTCACCCAGCCGTAAGCCTCTCCATCCAGCAGCATCGTCACACACATATTAAACATTGAGATGACAACCACCACCAAAAAAAAAAACCCAACCAATAAAACAACCAGGTTTGGTTATGTTTGGCAGGCTGATTCCAGTCTGCAGCACAACACGAAAAGTGGCAGCTGCAGAAATTGCCGTGATGCAGATTTATACCTCTTGGCTCTGCGTGACAAACATTTAGTGCAGCGAGTGATTTACTGCAGCGCACGGCCTCGGGGGAAGCTGTGTGTGTGTGTGTGTGTGTGTGTGTGTGTGTGAGAGAGATTAGAAAAAGCAATGTGATATATGCTTGTTTGTTGGAGTCTTTTTCTTTATTTTTTACTTCTCTCGCAAAGACACAGCAGCCAAGCTGTAAATAGAGATCCTAAACCCCAAACCCATGTGATGCTACAGAACCTGCATACCGTTAGTATCTGTTGTAACTGTCATTCATTTCCTTCTGCAGATTCCTTGCATGCAGTGACCAGGACTCCCCAGATCCGGTCGTAAACTATGCGGTATTCTTTTTTTTAACTAAATACTACTTTTATTAGCTTGTGTTTAATACAAGTTTTATTGTCCCAAAATTGTCAAATTGAGTCGTACTTTGAGCCCCCTCCTCCATGTTGTCCTCTGTCCCCCCCCCCCAGCTGGTCCTCAGAAAGTGGAGCGAGCTGATTCCCGGCGGAGAGTTTCGCTGCTTCGTCAAAGAAAACAAACTGATCGGTAATAACCCTCCGCTGGGCTTTTGTGCCCAAACATTTGTTCACATCCTCAACATATTGGTGTGAAGAAAGCAGTGATTGTTGTTAACCAATGAGGGAAGCACATCTACTCGAGCACCGGCCGACGTTGAGGCGCTCGTCTTAACTTCACTCTGGTGTTTCTGCTGCTTTGCACCTCTATCCGCTACAGTTTGGAAGAATACATTCTGATGATTATAGATGACGTTAAACTACCACCTCAACCAGCTGCTACATCATAGTGATGCTTACACATTAATGCTCCACTGTTTATGACATCAACGGGCCCTTCTGTATAGTGAGTGCTTTAACTTTAAGTACAGTTTGATGCTAATGTGTTTGTGCTTTAGCTTGAGTAACATGTTAAATGTCTGAGTTCTTCTTCCACCACTGTGGACCGTCGTCACATCTCCGTTGTATCATTTGTATAATGAGCCACTCACTTGGATGAGGAGGGAAACCTGCTGGATTGCTTTGCAGAACACGTCCCACATTGGGAATTAGTTTGAGAAACCTCTGTAATGTGTATCCGTGATGAAATGATGTTTGAGCTGCACTCGGCAGGCTGCTTTAGAAACGATTAACGGTTGCGTCCGTCTGTTCCCAGCCATCTCCCAGAGAGACTACACTCAGCACTACCAGCACGTCCTGAAGCAGGAGGAGCAGATCCTTCACGCCATAGAGCAGTTCTTCAGCCAGCACATCCAGTACAACCTCCTGGACGAGGACTGTGAGCACGAATAAATTATTTAACTTTGTCTTTGTGTAACTAGCATATATATATATATAATGTGAATGTTAAATGACTGCATATGTAGTTTACACTGTTGCTTTTGTCTGTTTTACAGTTGTGTTTGATGTCTACAGAGACAGCCAGGTAAGCACACTGATGGGTTTGGATGTAGTACTTTTAATTTTTTTATTTTTAATGCCGCTTGCAGACTGAGTGACACTTATGCATTTTGTGTGTGTGTGTGTGTGTGTTGCAGGGGAGGGTGTGGCTGATCGACGTGAACCCGTTCGGAGCGGTGACGGACTCGCTGCTGTTCAGCTGGGAGGAGCTGACGTCCGGTGGGGAAATCGCCCAGCAGCAGGTCAGCCGTCAATGACGCACGCATTCTATAGAAAAATACAAAATGTATAAATAAAAAAAGGAAAAGATGTGAATCGATACTGGAGAACTGTTTTGTTGCAACTGTGCGGTTTCTCCGTGCGTTTGCAGGAAGGCCCTGCGTTTCGCTGCACCACCAGCGAGGTGACGGTGCAGCCCAGTCCCTGTCTGAGCTACCGAATCCCGCGGGACTTTGTCGACCTCTCCTCTGGAGAAGACGCTTACAAACTCATCGACTTCCTCAAACTGGTAAGATGTTGCTCCAGAACCGGGCGCCATCCTTCGGTTCTGACGAGTGAAGCCGACGCGGAAGTCGTGAATCTTGCATTCCTGCTACTGGCCAGCAGGGGGCGACTCCTCTGGTTGCAAAAAGAAGTCTGATTATATGGAAGAATATGAGAAAATCCCCCCCCCCCCCTCTTATTACTTATGATTTATTACCTCGGTACACATTGTAAACATGAGTTCATGGTCCCAGATGCTAGTTTCAAGTCTTCTTCAACACAGCATGATGATCACTTAGTCAATTATTATTATTATTATTATTAGTGTCAGAAGCACCAGGAGAGAATTTCTTCAAATTTGGCACAAACATTGACCTTGACTCAAGGTCGGACTGATTAGAATTTGGTGGTCAAAGGTCACCGTTACCTCGCTAAACACGTTTTTGGCCGTAACTCAAGAATTCATATTCAATTCTACTTTATAATAATTTCACAAAAAACGTCAAATAGGATGAAATGATGGCATTTTGGACAGACATAGATGTAAACTACTATAGTAATCTGCTATAGGGATTACATTTATTTACACCCATTAGTTACCTCTCTATTCAGTAGTTAGCATCGTCAGTGGCACACGACATGTACACAAGACATGGAAGTTATGCACTGTTCATTACTTACGTCATGACGTAATCCAGAACTCTGAGGAGGAAGTGTAACTGCGTCCTTACAAGGATAGCTACAAAGAACGCAGGTTGTGTCATGGATATTCATTCATTCTCAGCGGTACCACCAGGACTATAATTGAACGCCTCAGTGAAAGGGAAGTTGCTCCGTCCTCATCTTCTGTGCTGTGACGTATTCCTCAGTGAAACGGAATATTTGAGCGGAGGGATTTAAATGACATCCTTTGCATTGGATTGGATTGCGTAATAGTGGGCGGGCTTAGAATGTAGCGCTAATATTGTTTGGTACTAGCTTACGTGCGCACACGTCATATGTTGTTTAACAGGAAGAAAAGATGATTGGCTTTTGACATTTGAAGAAATTTCTTTTTTTCTTGCATATATTTATAAATAGATGTACAACGTGATCGGGGATGTGAACACATTTTTTAATCTCGACTTTAAACCAGTGTTTTTCAAATAGGGGTACTTTGGTTTACTGCAGGGGGGGTACATGAGATTCATAAACAGTCAGTCATACATCATTTCTAAAAACCAATGACCTCTTAAATGTAAATGTACGATCAATGTAACAAATGCAATCACGTCCATGATTACTTTTGTTATCATCCTCTGACTTAAACCCGACTGCTGTTGCCATGCACAGATATTGTCGATCGTAAAACGACGAACAATGTTGACTCTGAATTGTGCGTTATTGACATTGTTGTCTGGCAGCGGGGGGGGTTGGTTTCCCCTCGTGTGAATCGACGACACTCAAGTGTGGCCGGACTCGGGATTCGTTGTGAAATTGGGAAAGCGAGTATAACCTGGGAAGTTTAATCTCCTCTCCTGTTCTGTCTCCTCTCTTAACAGAAGAAGAGCCAACAGGAAGCTTCTGAGGAAGACGAAGAGGAGGAGAACGCTGCACAGTGACACCGTGTATCTGGAACCAGCGGAGCACAGCCCTCCACACGATGCTTTCCTGCATGCAGTGACTCTTTCACCCCCCCTGTCCTGTTTTCTGTCACGCTCGTCTGTGAAGGGTGCGCCGTGTGCCCGGGGTTCCTCCAAATCGCTCCCCAGCGCTAGTCTAATGGAAACTGTCGAATTGGCTGATCGTGCGTAATGGCTCTCTGAGGATTCATTTTGAGTGTCTGCCGTCTTTGCCGATCGTAATGGCTCGGTGAGACGGAAGTTAGTTGTTCATTTCTGTGTTGGGGGGGGGGGGGGGGGGGGGGTCGAATGATTAGTTGTTGTTGTTGTTGTTGTTTTTTTTGAATGGAGGGAAATAAAATGTAAGCGGATGTATTCACTGTAAAGAATGCCTGCTTTTATGCTTTAAAATAAGCGTGTGTGTAATAGTTCATGTATCTTTATTGCAGCCCAAATACTGTCCCCGGAGTTAAGAAATGAACTAGTCGACGCACACGTTTCACCGTCCGTGTGCGTCCGTGAGGCTGCGACAGACTTCTTTATTTAACACTGAAGCCGTTCATCACAGAGTCCCCTTTCATTTTTTCACCCCCCCCCCCCCTCCCCCCTCACCAATTTCCCTCTGAACAGTTTCGACACGCTCATTGCTCCGAGCCGCTCCGGGCGCTCTTTCCCAGCTCTGTTTTTTTCCCCCATCATGCATCACTGTAGTCTGTTGCTCCACAAAGAAAAACACCATTAAACTTCTTGTCGTGTATATTGGCTCGGCTGTCAAAGTCTGGTGGGTGCTGTAACCTCGCACATTAGAAATTGATTGTGCTTTTTTTTTTTTTCACGCAACGGCTCTCATTACGCCGGGAGCCAAATGAGCTCTGCATGTGCAGGGACGTTCATTTTGTGTTTTTCTTTTTTCTTTCTTTTGCTGGATTGATTGAGCAATTACAGGGAGATGGAAAGAGCTGGTGTGATGAGAGTTTACAGCTCCCCGGGTGAAAGGCTGTGGACGGGAAAACGGTGCACGGGGCACATATTGTGGGGGCTGTTGCACGATAATCATCTTTTATTTATTTTTTTAAATGAAATCTGTCCGTAAACAAAGCAGCCAGACCTGGAGGAGGTGTCCTGGTGTGACCTGCGGTGCTGGAGGATGAGCTACAGTATCTGTACCAGTAAATACAAAGCTCAGCCAATGACCAACTCCACTCTGCAACCCACCGTAGATTAATGCAAAAGCATATTTGGTTTTCCTGAAAAGATGTCCGAGCAGTTACGCGGTTCCCCTTAGCTGAATGAATGCAGCATAATACACAGCAATGCAATCAATTTTACTTCATGAAGGTTATGTTCACTTATTGTTGATTCTGTTCTAGAGAGGTGTCAACAGAATATTAGAAATACATCCGTACAATGCATTACTAAAGCGGTCTGTAATAGGAGATGTTAGCCTAACGCTCCGAATAAGAAAACGCTATACATTATTAAAAAAAAAGGGCTGATTGATCCTTTAATAGCCCCTAATGCTAATTCAACCACTTTAGATGAATTGCTCCTCAGGGAAACACTAGAAGTCTCCCCCCCCCCCATTTTGACATGTGGCCGTAGGGAAAGCACAGGTGTTACTAATGACATTAACGATGGCTCTGTGCTGTTCAGTAAGCCGTGGCAGCGTGACACTGAGCCAGCGTGAATGAAGGCAGGAATTCAGCCATCATCTGTGTTATTACTTCCACCTGTGCTTTTTCTCGCTGTGACATGTCAACATGTCTTGTTGGGGGGGGGGGGGGAGCCGGCGGCCTATGGGTTCACGGCTGTGACCTGAGCGGCATCTAGATGAGCTCATGTGATGAAATTGGTGCCCGTCTGATGTGTCGAATCGACAATATATCTCCCATGTATTTAAAGGTGGGGGGGAGCTGAGAGTCGGTTTGACACGGTGTAGTGCTTCTGGGCCAATGAGATCATTGCTGCATGCCTGCACTAAGATGTATGGCCGGTGGTTAAGCTGCCAACAGGGAGCACCGTGCCTTCATCTTCCTCGACCTTCATCCTCCTATTTAAAAAATATGTATTTATTTTTAAACACCTCTCTGATGCCCTCCTCCTTCTTTTGCAGCCGGGTAATCATCTTTCCATCAGAGGGAGGTCACATTTGCTGACATGGAGTAAATGGTGTGGGGGAGGGAGGAGAGGGAGAGGAGTTTTCCTTGGTTGCTGCTGAGGAAGAGCTGCAGTAGTTTGCAGACAGAATACTCATGAGCAGCTGAGGCTGCAACATATTGTCCTCTCTCTCCCTCCCTCCCTCCCTCCTCTGTCTGTGTGTGTGTGTGTGTGTGTGTGTGTGTGTGTGGTGTATGTGTGTGCGTGCTGTGAGCTGTAACCTGGCCTGAGCTGACCTCAGCGCCTGCAGCTGTCAGAGTCCGGGGGATCAGTGCGCCTCTGCAAACGGACACTTCGGTAATCCAGGTGCTATGCGGGCCGGTTAAACCCAGGTGAACGCGCAGCTGCAGCCGGTTGTCACCGCCGACGCTCCGAGGGGACCCCCAAAACGGTTGATGGTCTGCGTGATGGTTGTTGTCAGCAAGTTGGTGCATTGCGAATTTAACGCTGCCGTGCCCCGACCAGACCCGCATACACACACACACACCTCTCTCCCTCTGTCGGACAGGATGCGTGAGCGACATCCCATCAGCTCTCTGTTGAACATCATCAACCTGCACTGCCACAATAAAGCTTGAATTTAGGGGGTAATTATACAGTAAGCAATTTCACAGTTAGGAAATAAACAAGGGAAGACGAGGATTTTGAATGCATACAAATGTTAGGGGAAAGGTGGAGGCCCCGAAAAAGTGCCGACGGTGCAGCAATTAACGACGTTTAGACAATTGCAGCAGGTCCGCCGTCAAGCTAGACATACGTAACCAGCGTAATACAGGAACTTGGGAAATGTTGACTTCAAAATAAAAGCACAGCAGAACTAAATCGTTTTAGATTTTGGTGAAATTGATAACAGTTAGCTTAAATTGTTGGATGAAATGATAAAAGCTCCATCCTGTAACCGATATAGGTTCTGGTTTTACTACGCTTATAATGTGATGTATTGTGTGGTAATGTTTTTTTTAATATTTTTATTATACAATATTAATTCATATTCACTGCATGTGTGTCAGTTGAACCTACTTTCAGGTTGCTGGCTTCCCTGATTTTTCCCTGAATATTTTTATGTTTTTATTAAGTTAAAAATAGATATAAAGTATGATGATAATAGTACCGATTTTATATTATTAGTCCTCGTGCTGGTAATAGTAATTATGGTGATAATAATTATTAACACAAGTAAAAACAGTACCAATATGATTATTATTTGTCTGAACATCCTATCAACCAATATAAGTAACCTAATGTCTGTGCTCCTACGTTATGTAAATCAACAGGCTTTTATTTCGAAAGCTCTGACGAGAAGCGTTGTTATGTCCTCGTGAACTTGACAGCCGCTGTCCTGGCGACCGGAGATGAGGAGAGGGAGGAGGGAGAGCGAGAAGAGGAGGAGGGAGGCAACAGGGACACAGTAACCTGCAGGAGGACTCACATGGTCCTGCTGCAGCGGAGGAGCACAGACCACCGGGACTCTCCAAACCTCTTACACCGCAGCTCTGCTTCATTCTCCTTTATTTCACATACTCCGTTTTTATTTTCTTTATTTTTTGCTCGCATCCCTCCTCCCGCAGCCCAGTGTCGGTCGGACTCGGGCCGGTGAAAGCAGCGCCATGGCTCGGGAGAACGGAGACACCGGCAGAGGAGAGACGTGGAAAAAACAAGTCGACGACATCAAGAAGATCTTTGATTTTAAAGAAGTCCTCGGCACGTGAGTTGACTTAACTTCACCTCGGATACCTCTGCGATACGCCAGTAATATTCCCAGCAGTGTTCAGTGTACATGTGGGGCTCCGTAGTGAGTTGACAGTGACCTTTAATGCACTTTAGCAACGTTACAGTATTCCAGTGATATCACCAAAGTGACTCCAAACGAGCCTCAGCACTGACCTTACTCACTTGGACTGTTACACACGTTTCTTCTTCTGTGGTATTCCTGGAGGCTTGTTGCATGTCCGCGGTTGCTCAGCGGGGGGGGGTTTAACGTTTTTTTAGTTTTTGCTATGGCACCACTAATTGTTGGCTATTTGTGCATAATGTATAATGTTTCTGCAATGTTCCCGAATGGCTCTGTTGTGCTGAGTGAAATGACGGTCTCATAATGGTTCTCCATAGAAATAGTGTCTTCAAAACAACGCCATTGTTTTCTGTTAATTTAGCCATTTCAACAACTTATCCATTACATGTACCCAACTAACGAACTCTTACTATTAGATATGTTAAATACTTACTATACTTCCACCAATTTACCTTTTCATTTGTTTTAGCTATCGTAATTTCCCAATTTAGCATTTTAGCCATGTATTTCAACAGTTTATCGTCTACTCTATGCTAACTGTCAGCTATTTAGCCATTAGCTACTTTAAGCTAAGTGACAACCATTTATCCATCACTTTTAACTAACTACTTGAACGGTATATTTATTATTTTTAGCTAACTAGACCATTTATCCTAACTTGTTTTCACACACCTGCTGACTCAATATGTATTTTCTAATTAACACCCCAAATTCCTATCACATTTATGTAAAATGACTCACGTTTGCCTACACACTCCATGCAGTAGTATTCATGTTGGGTGTCATAACATGTTCAGTAGTACATAGTAACTTTACGGCAGGTTCATAGCATTTCTAATGGGACTAATACTCCTAGTGTGTGATTTTAATGTAGTCTCTCCTACTGTATGTAGTGTTTGTACAGAGACTTGTTTCAATGACTTGGGATGACTGTGGCGCTCTAAAGTGAGTGCATAGTGATACAGTGTTTTATCTGTTTGGCACATTCTGTAACATTCCTGGAGGGGATGTTCT
Source organism: Leptoclinus maculatus (assembly GCA_032191485.1). Taxonomy (NCBI): domain Eukaryota; kingdom Metazoa; phylum Chordata; class Actinopteri; order Perciformes; family Stichaeidae; genus Leptoclinus; species Leptoclinus maculatus. The sequence continues at coordinate 1,914,942 of JAVDOI010000019.1, read as the reverse complement.
TGTTGATGACAGCAAGGCTTCAACAGACCGCATGAATTTCGGTCTCAACCATTGCACTCACAACCTTTTCTTTTTCTTTCATAAAGGTCATAAAGGAGATTTATACTCTCCGGCTCCATGTTCAGAAATGCCTTCTCTTTCTCTCCTTTCTTGTTCCATCTTTTCTCTCCCGCCTTCTCTCTCGTTCTCATTCAAACAACAACAGAATAGAGGTCGACGCCCCCCCGAAATGCCCGGCGGCTAGTCCCTGTAAGCGTCTGTCTTGCCCCCAGCTCTGTTTGTCCTGCTGTTTAGGAACGAGCTGCGTCTGTTTTGGACGGCAGCCCGGAGGGGGACACGCGGGACGGATGCAGATTGGGATTAACTGCGCAGGGATTAGGGTGACTTCCCCTGAATAGAAGGAAGTTCAATCACGTCATGTAATGGCTGAATGAGGATGGACGGGGTTTGTTACTCCAGACCACCTGAAATTTGGACCGGATGTGACACACACACACACACACACACACACACACACACACACACACACACACACACACACACACACACACACACACAGGACTCAATGATCCAAATCAGCCATGTTGCAGCCACACATTAACCAGAGGTGCTGACGGATCGTTGAACCTGAAGCATCAGCATAAAAGCGGGAAGGGGGGGTGTGTTGTGGGATGGGGAAGTGATTAGCGATTAGCATGGGAAAGCAGGATGAAGGAGAAGAGGATGAAGAGGAGACTGGGTAGCTGTGACTCATGTGGAAACAGATGAGTTTTTATCAGCGTGATGAAGCGAACAAAGTAGGGATGAAAGCAGCAGCTTGGAGCCAATCAAAAAGGAGCTGTTGTCCAAAATGTGTCCAGTCATTGGATGACCGGCCAAAGTGACATTGTCAGCTATGTAGTGCTGCAGGAGTCTGAAAACACGGAAATGAGTTTGTGGTTTTTTCGCTTTCGGTTCCCTCGTCTCGTAGTCAATGGGGTTTTGGTTAGATGCCTGAAATGAGGTCTGTGGTTAACAAGAAGCTGAAGATATTTTAAAAACCCAGTTGTGGAGGGAGCCACTGCGACGCTAACGTCCGGGGGTTAGCCCACAGAAGTTCATCACCCCCGGAGCGCTCTGTAACAGTGAAACCAACAGAAATACAGATTTGCATGTTTGCGTTTCCCCGACAGCAGCGCTGTGTTCACGTGCAGCAGCACACGTGGGGAAGCCCTGAAGCTAGTCGGCGTAATACTGCAGCGGTGAAAGTTTTCTCCGGCAGCGTTCCTGAGCTGTATCTGTACTGACAGGATGTGATGTCACGGAGCTGACACTGACCCATCATATTTTGTCTCCTCACACTAAATCACCCATGCAAACACTGGCTTGTGTGTGTGTGTGTGTGTGTGTGTGTGTGTGTGTGGTTGCAGGCATGTACACGAGGCTCTCCTCGGTGTCTTATTACCCTCCCCTGGTGTGTATGCTGTGTGTGTGTGTGTCCCTGTCGCTCCCTATTCAATAATTCAACACAAACAGGAGTGTGTTCTTTGTGTCGGTGTGTGTGAGTCTCAGGTTGGCCACAGCTTGCTCAGCAGGAGGGGGTCACGCTGAGAACAAGTGCGAGAGACGGATAGAAGAAGAAGAAGAGTGGAGGCCGAAGAGAGCGAGCACCTCTCACCGCGCCGTCGCTCAACACAGGGTTTGGGTTAGCCTCATGTTTTTAGACTCCGGGTTGAGGCTAGAGGTCAGGACCTTAGTGGACACAGTGGAAGTTGTGCGTGTGCGCATGTAGGTGAGTGACAGAGACATAAAGTAAAGTGGCGTCCGTGATGGTGGTGCATTGTGGGACGTCAACTGTGCCATCTAGGGTGCCCTTAATTGCTGCTCCACTTCCCTGCTGCTGGCACTGTTCTCTCCACTGTCCTGCCCCCCCCCCCCCCCCCATCCATCCTCTCTCTCTTCATGTCTCTATATCTCCCTCTTTAAGCTCCTTCATACACCTCCCTGCTGTGTGTCCCTCTGTCAAACCTGTTTTTTGGACAGCGTAGTGAGGACAGGATGCAGATTTGAAAGTTTCCATTCTTCTTCTTCCCCCTGTTTATAAATAGCGTCTTCATAAATAGAACAAAAGATGGTTGTTTTGCAAAGTGACAAAACCAACTTCATCAGCGGGCAGAGAGCCCACGTTTCCCAACAGCGTGTGTGTGTGCGCCTAAGATGTGTGCTTTTGCACAAAGACCAAGTGTGACCACATTGTGGTGATATTTGAGTCCTCGCAGCATGTCGCCGTGCAGGCTTGTCCTCGGTTGATCTGTCCATCTGCTCTGTCGAGTCCCTCTTCTCGGGCCGTGATTGGCCGTTGCCGCTCCTCGTTGCCGCCAATGACGATGTTCTTGCCGTTGATGGCATCGGTGACGTCATCCGTCATTATGTCGGTGGGGATCGCTGATGTAGCTGAAACATGGGGGAGAGCGTTGTTTTCATGCCAGTAATGCACCTTGATGATACTTGCGTCGTTGACTTTGTGTCCGCTGTCGATAAACATATTGATGATGCTGTTGATGTTTTTGTTGTTGATTATCATGTCATGTTTGCTGTGTTGATATGAAGGAATGTCTGCGGTTTGTTACAACTTTTCAATAAAATAATCTTCACTCAAGGTGCACTTACTTAGTTTTTTTCCCCCAGCAGCTTTCAGCCTCATCCCAGAGTCTTCATCAGCGGATGAGGTTCGCTCTGTTGTCATGGAAATGAATATGGGCCGTGAATCACGTGATAACTGGTGGTAATCGACAACAACTGAGCCATCTCCGTGACAACCTCGGCAAATGCCGTCCACCTGGTGAGGACTGTGTGACGCGGTTGAGAGCTCCGAGGGGAATAAAAAACGCTTGAAATGAAGATTATTTTGTCGCACTTTTTTTTTTTTTCAAGGTCAAGAATGAACTTGTGACCAAATACCTCCGTGTAGACGCCAACAACGTTCCGTTAACCACGGCAGAAATGACTACCGTTGCTGCTTTTCGCTCGGCTCCATCGCTGCTAGGCTACGCTAACGTTGTAGCTGCTCCATCAACACTCAAAATAACACTCTATTCGCATCCATTCACGTCTCTGCATTGACGTTTTAATCGCGGCTGCTCGGATTTCGACACACCAACACAGAATATGCTGATCTCAGTTTGGCATCTCAGCGCTACTAAATTTGAGCTACAGTCAAGTCACACACCTCGCCCACACACACACACACACACACACACACACACACACTGAGCAGAGCATTTAAAAGCAGCAGAATGGCAAAGTCACTTTTTCCTCTTCGTACATGCTGCAAATGTAACACTTGCTTTCGCCAGCTGTCAGGACTTTCCTCATCACGAAATGCATTTAATGTGAAAGTGTGTGTGTGTGTGTGTGTGTGTGTACAGATTGACACGTGTATCCAGACCTTTGAGTATTAATGATCATAAACATTAGTCCATTATCGGATCAGCGCTCTATATTAAGCCTCTATCGGCAAACTGCATCCAGCTTATAACGTCCCCCGAGCCTGGAAGCCTGTTGTCTCCGCGCCGCTCTGTCCCGACAGCTGTGTGCTGTCAGGACCACCCCCCCCCCTCGGTGTGTGTGGCCTCTCCCGTGTGTAAAACGCGGCCACCAGCTTCGGGAAGAGGTGCAAAGAAAGTTTGTGTAAGAACACAAAAATGTAGACGTTTAAAAGAACAAAATCCCTCATTTTTGTTGTCGTTTGTTGTTTTTACCTCATGCTGTTCCATTTAGTTGTACATAAAAAAAAGACTGTTTTTTGTGGCATTACACATCAGAAACACTTCACACTCTTCTGGTCTGGTATCCCACTGTGATTTCATTTTAGTCAGTAATGAAAGTAACACAAAAGGATGTTTCCTCGTGACCTGTTCAATGACAACTCGATGGAAAAAACGCAGGCGAAGACGGAGATGCTGAGCCGAGACCACGTACCGCCACAAAAGACACTTTCCCTGTTTTATTTATTTTTTTGCGATCTGCAGTTTGTTTTCTCCTGACTGTAACATTTGGTTTCAGGCCTGTTTTAGTATTCGCAAAAGGGTCTCGACAACAACATCTGCTGCTGGAGCGGGTAACCAGGGCCACAGCCTGCTGGGGGACAAATGCTGCTTGTTATGGCGAAGTTAGCGGTTAGCGGGGATGACTTTGGTGATCAAGGGCGACAGGGTGCTGCTGGGGGGTCAGTGGACTTCCGGCGACCTGAGCGGTGTAGCTAATTGCCTTCCCCTGAGTTTGAAGCATCATTCAAACTCAACGCGAGATATTTTGTGGTACATTTTCTCATTAGACTTCTAAAGTCTAAACCTCTCTGAGAAATACATTTGCCAGGGAATGTGAGGATTCACGCTGAGGTCATGTCCCCTGTGTTGTCTCTGTGGACTGTATCCCGGCAGTGTGAACAAACAGCGCTTAAGCCATCATGTATCATAGAATTGGCAGAAAATGTAATGGAATAGCTGAATGAATAAACAAAAAGGGATTTATTTTAAATGTTTATAGTATATTTGGTGGCTAGGTTGTTGGTGTTGGGCCAAACCATAACAGTTACTAGCTCAGGTGTCACTCTGTATAACACATCTGGGTCTCCTGTCGACGCTTAACTCTCTGATCCCCCATAATTCATTTCATCACAGCGGAGGCAGGGCGGCATATTCCAACGGTTCAAAGCAGTAAAACGGAAACGGTTTCCTGTGCTGGGTGTGCACAAAGAGAAAGGGAAGGCGTTTATTCATAAGGACGCGTGTAAGGTCAGTAAACTCGATGGCTGCGATACCAGCTGACTGCCGATGGTTTCGTTGTGCAACCTCTACCTGACCGGCAAAGCAAGTCAGAAAGCAGCTTAGCGTGTTCTCCCTTGAGGCTCGGCTGTATAGCAGAATACCAGAGTGGAGGAGGAGGAGGAGGAGGAGGAGGAGGAGGAGGAGGAGGAGGAGGAAGAAGAGATAACGAGGGATTGTAATGAGGGCGGGGAATTGAGGGACATGGGAGCCTAAGGGGATGGCCTCGAGGGGGCCCCTAGGGGGGGTCCACTAAAGGATGAATATGTTGGAAGTCATCTCTCTGTCGGCCTTCCTTCAACCATCTGCCGTCACCAGAAACCCTGAAAGAACAGCACCATGTTCCTGTTTTGTGCTTGTTCCATTTCCCTCCAAAAGCAAACTGGAGGACGGAAGGAGCAGATGATTTTGATCTTAGTAATGATGAATTAAGGGGGGGGGGGGGGGGCTCCTGCTGCGATGAAGAAACGTCAGCCCAGTCGAGAGACGATGTTCGGGATCCAGAGTGAATCATCAAGCAGACTCTCTCTCTCTCTCTCTCTCTCTTTCCCTCCCCCCCAGGGCTTTGTCCTCTGCAGGAACACGGCGTTCCGAGCTTCCCTTCCTGCTCGTCCCCCCCGTTGAGACGGCAGCGAGCGTCAGAGCAGGTTGCACGAAACTTTAATGCGGAAAAAATAATCTAAACGGGCGTGTGTGCACATGTTCGGCTGTATGTGCGTGAGATACGAGTGCATCATGTCTTGAGTGTTCTGTTGGCTCCAAATGGCAAATGACCTCGCCATGTAGATGGTGTGTTCGTCTGAATACGATACAAGCTACTGACCCAGTCCTAGAGCAAACTGAAACGGGGCCAAAGCGTACACTACTGCTGTGATGTTGTTGCAATAGTCACATCGCAGTCTGTGCGATCAAAAAAAGTCAAAAGCCTCTGACTCCAGCTTCATGAATGTGAATATTTCTGGTTTCTATACTCCTCTCTGATAGTCACATTTTATTGACCAAACGACTAATTGATTAATCTAAACATTTTTAATGTAAATCATTAATTGCAGCCCTATGCGTGACCCGTGTTGAAACCTGTCTTCATATAAAGTCTTATTCAGGTCTTATCCTATCGATCGGACTGCTGAGATTAATCATAGTGTAACGGCGTGTTCCCAAATATTATTTTGGCTGTTGCCCATCAGATCGGGAATGATTGCTGCCGTTAATGTCAGCAGCAGCGCCGCCGCAGCGGCTCCACCGCGGGCCAGCACGCACTCCGTCTTCTGGACAGGTAATTTAGGGCAGACGGCAAAATACACCCACAGAATACGCACACGAGCACACACTATAAAGAAACACAGAAAGAGGCTGACACACACACACACACTTAAACACACATGGATGAGCCAAGTCACACAAACACAACCAACACGCACAGTATCTGACATTTTCACAGAATCTCTCTAAGAAAATTTATGTAAATAGAAAAAAATCAATTTTTTGTTTAAAACATACCAAAACTAACAGACATGCATAATGTGACTGTGAAATGGCACATACACTCTCTGCTCTGGTAGGCTTTACACTTCACCAGAGTGACACACACACACACACACACTCATCTGCACCTTGGAGGCTTTTCCTGTATTATAGCAGACCTACTTTCACGGAGTCCCACTACTGTACTTAGATCAGTGTGTGTGTGTGTGTGTGTGTGTGTGTGTGTGTGTGTGTGTGTGTGGCACAGCTTGGCCCAGTTGCTCTCACGTCTTCCTTGAGAAAGAACACAATGCTGCACACAAACACTGAAGTGCCAACGTTTTAAATTGTCTCAGTCTCTGTAACCAGCAGAGGTTGTCTTCCAGTTGAGGTGTCATTTTTATGCTAAAACTGCGTCACTGTTTGGTCCCAGCCAGCTGTGCGTGTTGATTTTTATAGTTTTCTCCACAACCATCTGGCGGACCCCATAAATCATCTCTTAAGCCCTCGGTGGGAGGTTTAGAATCAATACGCAGAAACCAGGTTACTGTTGGTATTTCGGCATTAACTTTATTTTGTGAACGGAAGGTAAACAAGAAATCCGCTTTCGGATTGACGGCGCTCTCATGTCTGTACACTAAAAAATGAAACCAGACAACGGTTAGCTTAGCTTAGCTTCAGTGGCGGCTGGTGGAAAATGTTCTTGGTAGGGCTGTGCCACATCCAATCAATTTCAGCAAACATCTCAGAATGATTTAATGCAAACAAATTAAGGTATCAAACACGCATTACTACTTTGCAGTTAAATATTTAACATTCATTCCAACACGAAAAAAAGCAGTAAATAACACTTTGACAAACACGTCAGGACATCTTATTTTAGTCACCCTCACAGGGAATTCAGTATAATATAATATATATATCATATAATAATATTCTGTATAATATAATAATATATATATCATATAATAATATTCACTATAATATAAAACACACACACACACACACACACACACACACACACACACACACACACACACACACACACACACACACATATATATATATATAATTATTTATATATAACTATATATCCATTTCTCAGACAGGTGCTTCATGTCCCTCACTCCCTAACTGTCCATGCTGGTTCTGTCCCCGTTGTTTTAAAAAGCTAAATAAGTTATTATTATGACATCATCCAGCTAGTCAAACCTGTCTGGTGTACAGCTAGTAGAGAAGCTTCATGTGCTGCTTCCCTTTCCCGCTAGTCTGCTGTCTGATTGTGAGGTCAGGCTGATCTGGGATCAGCTCTTTCAGCTGTAGTTTCTCCTCTCAGTTCTCCTCTCAAACGGGTCTTGGAGGAGCAGTGCTCGCGCTGGCGCTCGCCTGTAGAGACTAGTCCTGACGAGAACGCGCAGCTTGGGGCAGAACGAAATCTGCCCCAAGCTGAATCTATTTGAGGACGCTGATTGGCTAAATTGTATGTCACTCATTTATATCTGTAGTCAGCATTAAAGCATCATTGGCTAAACTGCTTTATAGACCCGCCTCTTTGGGGCAGATTCTCCAGCGCCCCAGCCAGCTGAGACGTGCACACACAGAGAGGAGCTGCAGACAGGCAGAGAGGACGTGCAGGAAAAGCATATATTTACCGCAGATATCATATTTTACACATATTACTGGGTGATTCCATGTTTCAAAAACACAAATATTGTCAATTTGTATAGTTTATTATTATTTATTTTATTTTTTATTATTTGTAGCTCAAGGGGGGGCGGCGCCCTAGCGCCCTCTATGGACCAGCCGCCACTGCTTAGCTTAAAGACTGGAAACGGGGGGAAACAGCATCATTATTAGGTCATATCGTCCAGCCCCACCTCAGAGCTAAAATATTTCATTCACACGTCATTCATGTAGCCGACAGCTACCCACAGTTATCCATAAAAGATGGGCTTGCTCGGCTGTCGGTGGATGCCGTTCACTCTCTGTAACCTCCGGGGCCGGCCGCACCCTGCAGCCGCCTCCTGCTTCTGCTGCTGACACGCCTCCCCTGCCATGTGTCACTTGTGCTGTCGTGACGTTAGTCCGTGATTAAATGATATTTGTAATCTATTGAAGGCAGGCGAGATTAGGCTGACTAAATGTGACTCAGTCCTGTAAGCACCTGTTCTCTTGTGTGTGTGTGTGTGTGTGTGTGTGTGTGTGTGTGTGTGTGTGTGTGTGTGTGTGTGTGTGTGTGACTGCTGCTGGGTGTGACGGAGGTATATTTGGTTATCTGGATAATGTGCATGTGAGAGAGATCGTGTAGAGCTGCTGGGAAAGTGAATGCATAGTTTTACCTGAGGGGGAAAAAAACAAGTGTGAGCATGTGTGCGTATCTGTAAGCCAAAAAGAACCCAACAGTAGCCACATCACAACAGCGTGTTTAAATATTTGCACTCTGCTCGTTTCTGCTGATGCAACCTGAATAGAGGCCATTTTATCATGAATCTCTAAAGCAAACATGTAGGGCTCCATCATGGAGGGATATTTGCGTGTTAATGACTCATTTCCATGTCTAACAGCCCGATCCGGGAACAAAGAGGCACATTTAACAGCTTGTTGGGGTGACGCTGTAGAGCCCTTCAGTAACACTCTCGTTCTCGTTGAACAGTCTGACGCAGTGGCGGCTGGTGGAAAATGTTCTTGGTAGGGCTGTGCCACATCCAATCAATTTCAGCAAACATCCCAGAATGATTTAATGCAAACAAATTAAGGTATCAAACGCGCATTACTACTTTGCAGTTAAATATTTAACATTTATTCCAACACGAAAAAAAGCAGTAAATAACACTTTCACAAACTCTTATTTTAGTCACCCTCACAGGGAATTCAGTATAATATAATATATATAACATATAATAATATTCTGTATAATATAATAATATATATATATATCATATAATATTCTGTATAATATAATAATATATATATCATATAATATTCTGTATAATATAATAATATATATGTCATATAATAATATTCACTATAATATAAAACACACACACACACACACACACACACATATATATATATATATATATATATATATATATATATATATATATATATATATATATATATATATATATATATATATATATATATATATATATATAACTATATATCCATTTCTCAGACAGGTGCTTCATGTCCCTCACTCCCTAACTGTCCATGCTGGATCTGTCCCCGTTGTTTTAAAAAGATAAATAAGTTATTATCATGACGTCATCCAGCTAGTCAAACCTGTCTGGTGTACAGCTAGTAGAGAAGCTTCATGTACTGCTTCTCTTTCCTGCTAGTCTGCTGTCTGATTGTGAGGTCAGGCTGATCTGGGATCAGCTCTTTCAGTAGTTTCTCCTCTCAGTTCTCCTCTCAAACGGGTCTTGGAGGAGTAGTGCTCACACTGGCGCTCTCCTGTAGAGACTTCTCCTGACGAGAACGCGCAGCTTGGGGCAGGAAAAAAACTGCCCCAAGCTGAATCTATTTGAGGACGCTGATTGGCTGAATTGTATGTCACTCATTTATATCTTTACTCATCATTGGCTAAACTGCTTTATAGACCCGCCTCTTTGGGGCAGTTTTTCCAGCGCCCCAGCCAGCTGAGACGTGCACACACAGAGAGGAAGAGCAGACAGGCAGAGAGGACAAGCAGGAAAAGCATATATTTACCGCAGATATCATATTTTACACATATTACTGGGTGATTCCATGTTTCAAAAACACAAATATTGACAATTTGTATAGTTTATTTTTATTTTAAATTTTATTTTTATTTTTATTTTTATTTTTATTTTTTGTAGCTCTAGGGGGGGCGGCGCCCTAGCGCCCTCTATGGACCAGCCGCCACTGGTCTGACGTCTGATTCATAATTCTTCAAACAGATGCTGGTGCTTCAACTAGGCCGAGCCGATATGTCACTCGGCTAATGTGGAGTGACCTCAGCGTCGCGAATGAAGAGGATCTGCGTCTCCGTTGTACATTTTGTTCCTTCTGATTTGAGGGTATTCAGGGAACATTATTCTTTTTTTTTTTTTTTTTTTAAAGGAACAAGATGACTGTGTCACCCTACCGACAGACGAGTCAGAGGAAGTCCACGTGTCGCCCCCCCCCCCCCCCCCCCTCTGAAGCAGACTCCGCTCTGTGAAGATAACAGGAATGGAAACGACGCACGTCTCGCTCATTTCCTCCGGTTCGTCGTCGTCGTGTTCTCTCACTCGTCGCTCTGCCCGGTGGCTGACGTCCGTGTCGTGCCGTAGAGAGCATTTGTGCTTTTGTTCGTTCAGTTTCTTTGTGAACTTCACAACAGTTGTGCAGAACACAATAAGCATTAATAAGAAAAAGGAACTCCGTGTCCCTCGCCCTCCTCAAACAAACTAATCCAGCGTCGGCAGCGTTTTCCAAACCCCTCCGTAAAGCTCTGGAATAGTGTAAACGTAGCGAAAGATATGCGTTTGAAAATGGAAACGTAGTAGTGTGACCCCTCCTCTCAGGCCGGATGTCATGAAAGAGTCTTTCAAATCTATTTCACTATCCTCGTCAATACTTCCACACACTCTTATTAGCGCTGAGGACCTCCAGCATGGCCTTCAACATGTCGGGTCATGTCTTTTTATTTCCTTTCTTTAAAAAAAAAAAAAAAGATGAGTGAGGAAATGCCTCCCCCACCTCCTCCCTCTCTCCCTCCCTCCCTCTCTCTGTTTGCCTCCATCCCTCAGCATGGTTCTTGTTATACTGACGAGGAGACTGCGGTGCTGTGCTGGCAGTGTTCATGTTGCTGTCACTGCAGTCAGCCCTGTTCCTTTAGCCACATCTGATGCTATTGCGGGCCATCCACCGTGTGTGTGAGTGTGTGTGTGTGTGTGGGGGGGGGGGGGGTGGGGGGGGCTAGGGGAATCTCCAAGATCACAGGTCAGGGGATAAACTGCTGAGTCACCTACTGCTCTGTCGTCAAAACAGCTTTTTTTTCGCTGCGGCGGCAGTTTCTTCTCTGGTTTTTATTGTCGATTTGAGCCGTTCTTTAATGGTACATTTAGATAATAACATTCACACGAAATCCCAAACTCATTGATTTGACAGCTCTCATCTATACACCGTCAGCTAAGCACAACAACTATGGCTGTTTGCCGAATTTAGCGTTGACAGCCATGGAGTGATGTTGCACAACAGGTTGGTTGTCATTATGATTCTTTTTTCTTAAAAACATCCGCTGCACTCATGATTCACTCCTTTCATGCTCCCACAACTCATTTTCCATTTACAACTGTGCACGTTCCAAATTTTGACTTTCAGATTGATTTTACACTCTCTCTCACACACACACACACACACACACACACACACACACACACACACACATACACGGTCACACACAGCATGCATCGTGACAAATGACCATGAACCCGCTCACACAGTCTCTCACTTTCACACATGGGATTACCCAGAGTTCAAGCGCATCCTCACACACACATGGGCTGAAGCTGTTACCATGGCGATTAATGTAAACAGAAGGGAAGTCTCCCG
>JAVDOI010000019.1:1853960-1902911 GCA_032191485.1 Leptoclinus maculatus | reverse complement strand
GTTTGACCACTTCTGTGGACTTTTGACTTATTTGTGATTCGTCTAAAACAAACGTAATCCAGGAGAGAGTATGTTTCATTTGAAACATAATTCACGATGCAGTTTTGTTGCATGGGAACGTCATTTTTAGGAGACGGCTGTGTCAGCACAAACACTGATAACAAATGAATTTGATAGAAACTGGACCTAACAGGGCACCCGTGTTTTGACAAATATGTATTAAACAACTTTTAAAGCACAATAGTGTGTGAACAGAGGGAACAGAAGGATGCACACACTAAGGTCCCTAAACCAGATTCAAACCAGTGACCTTGCAGTCACAGTGTATACAGACCACTGGGCCGTCTTCCAGACGATGGACACTAAACATGAACTGAATTCTACATACAATGCTACTGTTTTCTCTCATTGACGTCATAGCTAATAGCCTGTAAAGCTTCATCATTGTGATCTACTAGGCCGGTGGTCAGTGTGGCATAATGAATTGAAAGGGTTAACTATGTTTGGGGCATTATATGCTTCTAGTACCAAGTCAACAGCAGAGAAAGAGGTGTGGAATGACATTTAACAGAAGTCCCCTGCTGGTTGTGAACCAGGATCTTGTAGCTCACAGTTGGTGCCTTAACCCGTAGACCACTTGGTCTACTGACCATTGGTTGCAGCAAAGCCAAATTTATTGTCATATTTCAAGATGTGATGCAAAAAGATTGAAGTACAGCATCCCACCCACTTTGATCAATCAAAACCAAATGTCACCTGCTGACTGGGACATGACAATAGATCATACATCCATTATAAGTATAACACTAACTTAGAATGACCAAGATTTGGAGATAATTCAAAACATCATGAAAGACGTGAAATCATCCACAGAATGGCACTATAATAACTTTCAGCTTTTTGCCTGCATTCTGTGGATGATATAATGAATATGTATAAATGTACATCATGTATTTGACCTAATACTGGATCATTTTAGACAGCACTGACTGCTGTGCATGTAAACAAGAAAGCTTTGCACATACTGTAACAGAAAGTCTTTTTTCACCTAATATGCAGTGTATAAATCTGGATATTTTGATCTCAATATTTGAAGTCAGGGGTCTCAAGTTGTACATCAGCAGTAGCAGACTTAATTTCTGTCTTACTTTTATGGTTCTTTAATAACGTTCCAGCCACTGCAGTCATCACCTCTATTACAATCCCACCTTAGGCCAATGGCCTTTTGTGTTTTATTAGGATGTGCACCACTAAAGGAAGCCTCTGCTGCTGCGTTGGCCTTCTTCATCAGTTTAGTAAACAGATACGTCGTTTTCAGCTCCTTTACCTGCTAAACTATTATCTCTCTTGTCTTTAGATCAGTGTAACAGCATGGGATTATTAGCCTCCGAGGATAAGGCTGGCATCCCTTTAGATTGTCCTTATTGTGAAAAAAACAAAACGGCTATGTATTAGTCCATCTCTCAATACTTTCTGACTTCCCTCCTCTGTCTGTGGCTCTCAGCTCCAAGCCCATTGGTTGCTACTAAAAGGCCTAAATCTTTAACAGCAGCTCATATAGTTTAATTTTCAAGAGTAAACTAAACACTAAAATAAACCACTGTGGCGGAGCGACGTGTATGTATGTCACCTAGTTTAATAGTGTGGCTAATTGATGGTTAGTTGTCTTTGGAGCTCTATGGCACAGACAAAGAAGATAGTCTGTAAAATGTACTGTAAAACAGTAGTTACAATGGACTCCAATGATCCACATTTCTAAACACATCTGATCTGCTCAAGAGCGTGACATTGTTGTGTCGTAGGATTGAAATAAAGTGAATGTATATTCAGAGCAAGACATGACAATTAAGAACATAGGAAAAGACCGCAGAGGAGAGGATGTTTCATGTAGGGCTACTCAATGCTTTTATAGTACATAATAATGTTCTTCAGTCAAGTTTTCAGAAGTGCTGTATGAATCCCTTTTTTTACTGTAACTTTTAGGCTCTGTTGGAAGTGAACACTATTTCGACTACACTTCTCACCCGGAGTACATTTTTTAAAACAGAAGCCTGCATTGACAGACAGACTCTGCAGTCCCACGGGTCTAATGGACTGTCAGTTGGTTTTGTCCTGCTGAGAGTTTCATATAGCCCTCACACTGACAGGGCCCCCCCTCCTACTGACCCACCATGGTGAGAGCTACGGTAGTTCGGTTGTATGGACAAATTCTTGGACTTTCAATGCAGTTTGTCTCGTGATGCCAGAGATACACAACATTCCATGTCATTTATAAAATACAAGTTTTCACATGGATAAAGCAGCACCTGGTAAGACCGGCCTAAAATCATTAAAGAAGCAATGCAACACATTGTTTTGCATTTTACTGAGATAATTCCAGGCTCAAAAACATTCAGCAAATGATCAATTTGATGAGGTACATTTCACAGTGAATGAAAACAAAACTGCTGGAGTGATTTATTGGTTGCTGACCTGCTATGAACATGGATCCGAATTAGACACAGCCAACCGGGTTGAGCAGAATCACTTCAAACATTTGTGGCAGGATCGATTGGTTCAGTGATGAGCGAGGCCCTGAGCTGGGGTCAGAGGTAAAGGGTCAGCAAGGCAGCCAGGAAGAAACTGGGAAGCAGTTAGACTGCACGGCAGCTGGATCCTCGCGATGTCACCAGATGTCTCGAAAATCCATCTTGTCACCCACTATATGCGATACACAAAGTTACCAGCTAGCATTGGGGCATATTTAAGTTTTAGAAAGCAAAAAAAGTCAGATGTTTTTCTCTGGAGGCGGAGGGGAGCTAAAGGGAGAGTGAATATTGGACTTGCATTCAACAGGTTGACACAAACATACATCCAAATAAATGCTAATGGTGCTTGTTGTCCGCTTGAAGTGTAAAAAGGCAAATGTTTGCGTTTTGGAATCAATGTATTGGTTATTTTATATGTCCTTTAGCAACACTTAGTGGCGATTGTGAATAGCTGCACTGAACAGGAAGTGAGCTAAAAGTAAATAGTCAGAGTAACAGGAAGTGATGTTCAAAAAGTACGTGTGCTCATGGACTCATTGAGTGAGCATCTCAGTGTTCAATCCTTATAATCCTGTGCCTTGAAGTCCACAAAATCGGCTTCATCCGTAAGTCCGCTCCTATTTACAGTCATGTTTACATTCATATTTCTTTGGTTTGAATACAGTATTGTTTATGATGTCAGTTTACTGTCAACTACATATATATGTATTAGTATCTAGTGGTTAAAGCATTGGTGCTTGTGTAAATGTTAGTTACTGATGTATCTCATCCATCATTATGTATGTTGAAATACTTTTAAGCACCTGTACACTTTGGTTTGTGCTAGTAGCATTTCATACTGATGTACTAGAGATAATATTGAGTACTTACAAAGGCACTTACTTTTTATATTGTTGTGCTCTTTTTCAGTTTTACAAAAGATTACATATTTTCCTCCATTAAATCCTGCCAAATACAACAACCTGTCTGTTCCTTGGAGAATACGGTGCTGGGAGATATATTGTCACGCTGGCTGTAGCCTATAAAACTACTTTGAGTGAGGACAGCACAGTTTGCTATATTACAACTTTAGAAGTAGATAATGTGTAGATGTTTTGTTTACAGCTTGTTCTACTGCCCCCAGGAGGACAAACTAAATCAATTAATGCAGCTTTGAAAAAAAATAATAAAATAGTGCACAGGGGCAAAGATTAGATATCGAGAAGAAAAAGCCCACAAACATAAAGTAGACACACAATCACACCAAACTGCATCAGGGCTCATCATTGCAATCAGTCCTTTCTATTTTTATTAAATGTCCTAAATTACAGCTAAATGTTGCGTAATAATAATAATATTGACGCTTTTATGACACATGAGTCCAAACTAGCTTCCATAGTTATGAAAGTAGTTTGAAACCAGGACGCCACATACAGATGAAGATACCTTGTCTCGGGCAGTAATCAGGACTTTGATGCGACAGATGAATTCAAACACACAAACCGTAACAACTGATGGGTTTGGCAAATATTATCGACAGTGTTGGAGTGGCAACGGCAAGTGTGCTGCACATTGAATAAAAAAGTTGCCAAAGCCATTTGTTGATCCACCCACCTCAGCCTCACGAGTTGCCATGGAAACTATGTGTGCTGCGGTAACACAAGCTGTCTGGTCAACTGACCCATTGAAGGAAACACGGGCCGAACGCCACACATACAACCATATGGCACTGTTCAGTGTGTGTGTGTGTGTGTGTGTGTGTGTGTGTGTGTGTGTGTGTGTGTGTGTGTGTGTGTGTGTGTGTGTGTGCGTGTGTGTGTGCGTGCATTGACAACCAGTGTGCCACTGTCAACAACAACAGCAAACAGACCACTGGGTGTGAATGTTTATGGGACTTTGGCAATAAGGCTTGAACACGTAGAGGAGGAAACAGATGGACATTAAGGTCTAACGGGCTGTAAGACCCAAGTGTTTCTCATGCTGCTGTCTTCACAGCTACAATGTAACATCCAGGCCAAGATGGAGGGTCCAGCAGGAAGTCAGAGGAAACCATAGTTCATTTATAGGATACTAGACAAAAAACACCATTTTGATTGGAAATGAAGATTAGAAGAAATACTCAATGTATCTATTGTGTGTGTGTAGTAATGCAGTTTATATTATGCACTTGTATACTGTATACCTGCACACAATAATCCAACTGGAGCACCGGCTGCAACATTGAAACATTTCTAGCAACTTGTTGCTGAAATAAAAGCTGAGCACAGATGAGCTTACCTACTACACTGCATAGGGAATCATGTGGTCACAGGTTGAAGAAATTAGTAATTTCACTGTATTTGGGACTAGCAGATGAGAAGAAAACATGGATACATGGCCCTTTTCAAATCTGCCTGAAACCACATGCCTTTGATCCTGAGACCAAATTTGCATGGCTCTTATCCATATTTTTATATGAGCAATGGCTCACATCACACATGGTCCTGTGAACTTTACCGTTTGGTTCCCTCTCACTGCTCACATCAACTTTAGTTCGAGCAGCAAACAGGCAAAGTTAGTAACTTGCTGGTGATCAGTGGAGCATTTACAGGCTAAAGACAGACAGTTCTCAGGACTTGGTGGAGCCCAAATTGGAGCCAAAAGACAGTGAACATTGGACTTCCATTGATCAGTTGGATACAAACACAACTCCAAATAAATTCTAATGTTGCTCTGTACCTGCTGGATATGCAAATAAGAAATTGTTTGCTATAAGAAGTTTGCCATGTAAACTTCAGACATGTCAATAACTCAGTGTCTACAGCTGGTTTCCGCTGCTTCAAAGTTGCTATAAAATTAGTAAATCTGGGTTTTAGTTCTTAAAGCTTGTCTGAACAAGGTCATAAACTTCATGAATGTAGAAACAACTTGCTCTTTAGTTGATTAATGCTCCACTACGCTCACCTGCTAGAAGCTAACTTTATCCATCTGCTGAGCAGGTGGCAGTACATTTAAAACTATGAGCTGAACAATGCTGAAAGACTCTGTGGCGAGGGGACTGCAGATCGCAGACTCCGGCTCAATTTTACTAAGTTTGGCGGGGCGGTACATTTACTGCAGGTCTACACAGGAGTTACTGCAGGACAGGACGGAGTGGCCTGATCTGAAATGACAGGAGAGTTAGGCAGAGAGGAGAGCAGATGGGAAATGTGGAACTAGATTCAAGTTGACGTGACGGAATCAACGGACAGCAATGGGAGTTGTTTGTGTTGTTTTCGCCTTACAACTTTTTTTCAGTGTTTTTTCAGTTTATGAAAGTAACATTTTGGCCTCCTAAAAATGTCTTGTTCAGTGATCGGTTGTACCCACACATGTCACTTCTGGTTCCAAAAAATCAAGATGGTGACGGCCAAAAACAAAGGTGGTGACAGCCAAAATGCCAAACTCAAGGCTTCAAAACGGTAGTCCACAAACCGACGTTTTGGCCTCTACGTCCACTTCTTATATATATGCATACACACATATAACTCAGGGTTAGTGAGGAGCAGGAATGCAACCCCATATGCCGCTCCTCTGGTAGCAGTTTTTTAACAGTGGCATAAGGTAGTTATGATGGGCCCCAGTGCACACTGACAGGCCCTAGTGAGCACTATTATGAAGCATAAACACAGATCCAATCGGCTCACCACATGATCAAACAGAAACTTGACATTGGACAACATCTACATACATTTGACCCTGTAATCATCATTGCATATCTGTATGTGACAAAAATATCACGAATAAGAAAATATTCATTCATTTGATTGATTTTTTTTTTCATGATGCGATACACTTTACTGCTATGAAACACGTCCTTTTTTATTGTTCAACAAGGACTACGTGAAGGGGAAATTGGCAGTTGTATGGTGTTTGTCTGGTAGATAGTGTGAACTGATTTATATGAAGAGAGGGCTTAAATGGGGAAAAAAGGATAAAAGGGCTTTTATCACTACTGCAGAACTGCTTAAGTACAACGCTTTAGACAAGATAATGATGACAATTAGGGGATACAGTCTTTTCAGTCTAAATGATTCGAAATCTTCTGTAGATTTACACTTTTATCACTCTAGTTCCCACTCTGCTGGGTCTTATGACCTCTACCTGTCCCAAAGGAACACCCCACCCCCACCCCCAGCAGTCTGGTGGCCCCACAGGGCAGGCCGGTGGTACTTGGCCAGTGTTTGTGAAAGGGCCCCAAGAGGCCCTGCACCGTGGCAAATGAGGCGCGTGACTCATCAGACCAAACATCGGATTAGCTGGTAATGATCTGGCAAATGGTTTTGAAATAATATTTTTTTGCCCCTGTGCTGGATCTGCACGAAGAGAGGAAGAAGTGGGTAGAGTGACAAAAGAGAGGGAGAAAAGGAGGTAGAATACAAGAGAAGACAGGAGGAAGGTATTGGTCAAATACAGTACTATTGGGGGGCGACTGTGGCTCAGTGGTAGAGCAGAGTCGTCCTTCAATCAGAGGATCGGATATGTTAGATAGTCCTGATGGGCAGGTGGCCCTCATCAGGGTGTGAATGGGTGAATGATGACATGTGTTAAAGAGCTTTGAGTGGTCGGAAGACTAAAGAGAAATACAAGTACAGTCCATTCACCATCTACCACAAAACTTTAAGATGCACTAGTCACTTCACTGGCAGAGCATTGAGCTCAAATGAGTAGATTGAGTCTAGAACAGAGGTCTTCAACAGGGGGTCCGCGACCCCTAGGGGGTCCGCGGAGGTACTGCAGGGGGTCCGCGAAATTTTTGGATGATTAGACAATTTTTTTTTTTTTTTCCAAACATGAATCTGTCCATTATTTTAATAGTTCAGTATTGTATGCAAGATAAGAGGTATGTTTATGCGTGGCAGTGGCACTAATAGGCCATCACTCATTTTCGTTACCACATTTATGTTTAAAATAAAAACGTCTATTTGAATAGCTTGTATGCATGATTATCATGCAATTGACAGACAATGTTGATGTTGGCATTGGTATCAGTTGACATGGTATGTTTATTAATGGCAGTGGCACGGCCACCCTACTCACTGTACCTTCATGTTTAAAATAAAAACATGAATATATGAACCTGTGTATTATTTGAATAGCTTAGTATTGAATGCATAATAAAGAGGTATGTTTATACATGGCACTAGGCCCAGTTTAATATAAAACACAATGTTATACAATATATATAGTCGGGGTCCCTGCTCCATCTCTCTATCAGTTTGGGGGTCCTTGGCCTGAAACACGTTGAAGACCCCTGGTCTAGAATATAGTCCTGTATGTGAGTCATGTCTAACAGTAACATAACTCAGAGCTGCCTCGGTGTTATGGAGACAACAAAACATCGATTCAAAGCAACAAAAGCATTGAATCATGTTGTTGATCTTTGCTGCCACCTGCAGGAAACAGAAGGACATGTTGCCCTGCTGCGGTGGCGAGGCCACATGTAAACCTTATTGATCTCTGGAGCATGAAACGGAGACGATGACCAACGATGTCTGTAGAGATCTAGAAGTAAGAACAGAGACAGTTAGGAGCTCCCATGTAGGGAAAATAATGTGTGCCACAGTTCCAGAAAGCAAAGAACAAATACATAAAATGTAATCGAATACTATTGAATAGAATATTAAAAAAAATAAACAGTAAAACATTATAGTCTTTCGATAAGTGATACACTTCCTGCTGAACTGATACACTTTTTTTAACACACATTAACACACATTTAAGCACAATGCTGTTTTTTTCAAAGTTGTTAAAAAACCAGCAGAGCACCAGGTGGCAACCGCTCCAAAACACCACCGAGAGACTCCTGGCTGGAACCACTGCTACCATAAAACCATCAAAAGAAATCAAAAATGGTTCTCTGACATATCTGTGTTGACTCGGCCTGTAAATAAGTGATACTAATATTAATACATAATAATTTACACTAACAGAGATTGTTTCACTTTGATTGAAGTCTATCATATTACAAAGAGCTTGGGACATCATACTAAGTTAATAACTTGAAGTTGTTACACTTTTTCCATTTTTTTATCCAAATATTGTGTATAGCAGCAAACTAATGAGACAGCTTGTAGCAGAAAAGGAGAAAAGAAAAAGAAGTAGAGAATAGCCCTCCCCACTCTGACAGGAAGAGAAGGTGGGGAACGTGAAGAGATAAATGACACACCTGTGAGCCGGGGGAAGAGGGAAATCAACTAACAGAAGCAGCATG
Organism: Leptoclinus maculatus; assembly: GCA_032191485.1. NCBI lineage: Eukaryota > Metazoa > Chordata > Actinopteri > Perciformes > Stichaeidae > Leptoclinus > Leptoclinus maculatus. Next base: position 1,894,172 of record JAVDOI010000019.1, on the reverse strand, counting down.
GAGGAGAACAGAGATCATTTAGGTTTAATTCAGTTTCTGGACATCTTTGCTCTCAAAAGAAAACAGTTGTGAAACGAAGCAGCCAGTCAAGAACCGGTTGGATTTCATACATTTTCTTGGACGACTAGGCCTTGGTGGAGGTGTGCTGATCCAGCAGGTGGGATGAAATAATCTTGTTCAGCTACAGCTTGAAACTGCTTGGATGCAACTCTGCAGGCTTCTTCCTCCTCTTCCTAAAAATACTCACACACACTGAACCGAACGGGGCTGAAATGAACTGCCTTCATTCACACACACACACACACACGTTCTCTCATCCACTGACTGAATGATGTTAGCTGGTCTGTAGTCTCTGTTCTTGTCCTCTTCTTGTTCTCTTGTCTTTTGTCTTGCAAGAAATATAAGATTCTTCTTTCAAACGTTGTTGTCACTTTGTCATGGAGGTATAAAGCATCATGAACTTATTAAACATTATGTCCACCACTTTTAATTCTAAATAACCCTTAAAAAGAGTTTAATGAAGCCTTATGAATATCAAACAAAGAAACAACTCAACCTCATCAAACTGCTGGAACTCTTCTCTGGCTGAAGGAGGAGGAGAGCACAATCTCTATTTATTTCAACAACATTGGGCTGAATCAAAAGCCCAGCGTTTCCACAAGTGTCTTCTTCAGAGGCCGAGCAAGAACTCTCGTTCTCGTTCTCGTTCTCGTTCTCGTTCTCCTTCTCCTTCTCCTTCTCCTTCTCCTTCTCGTTCTCGTTCTCGTTCTCGTTCTCCTTCTCCTTCTCCTTCTCCTTCTCCTTCTCCTTCTCCTTCTCCTTCTTCTCCTTCTTCCGGTTGCCTGTGAGAGTGAGTGTGGAGGTGTGAGACGGTGGAAGAGCGAGTGGCGTTAGAATTGAATGGTTTCTGATCTTCGGGTCTTTAACTGTGTTTCTTCTTCTGTTGAGGCAGATGATCAGGTGAGTCTCTTTGACGGTTTTACTGGTTTGTGTGTTGAGTGATCGGGGCTTTGTCGAGGTGCGTTTGGGAGGAATGGCGTCCTCCGAGACGCCACCTCCGTCTCTCCGGCAGGGAGTGAGGATCGTCCCTCCGGATAACAGCGTGACGGTGGAGGAGGTGTTGCTGGCTGTTGGTGAGCAGATGGGACACGATGAGCTCAGCTTTGCCTCCAGAATGAACAAAGCAGTGGTGGTGTTCCTGAAACAAGAGCCTCTAGTCTACAAGCTGATCGAGAGCGGAGTGTTCATTAGGGACACTTTTGTGCAGGTCTCCCCGCTGTATCTCTCGGCCAACAGCTTTTAGTTGTTCCGAAAACAAAAATGACAACCCGGGCCGACCGGTCCTTCTCTGTTGCTGCCCCTAAGCTCTGGAACAACCTTTGATCACCTTTGATCTTAACATGGCACTTTTGTGTGATTTGTGTCAGTTTGTCTTGATTGTAATGTCACTTACTGTTATTAATCCAGTCTTTGATTGTATGACTGCTTATCTACTGTATGTGCAGCACTTTGGGCAACCTTTGTTGTATTTGAAAATGTGCTATACAAATACATTTTGATTGATTGATTGATAAAGTCATCCAAATGCCGCCTCAATGTCTACCCAGACACCTAGAGCCTCTCTGAACTCTGAACTTCTGAGTAATGACTGTTGAAACCACTCTTCTGTTCCCAGAAGGACATGGACTGTTTAACTTCTCCCGTGTCTCTTCAGCCCAAAGGGGGGATGTTTGGATTTCGCCATGTGGTCTGAACAAAGAAAGTTGGGCCTACAGGCTTGCAGGTGTAGTGGGGAACACTCCTCAGAGTGTAGGGTTGTGAACGCAGCCCTCAGGCTAGGCTCCTCCCCCCCCCAATTAGTGCCAGCCCTTAAAAGGCACCTGTGGTCCTGGCCTCAGTCCTGTCTGGCCCCTGCCCTGGTGTTGTGGTGAGTTCAGACGTATTCCTCCTCTTGTTGCCGTCTGACTACTTACCCCTTGTTTGAGGTGGTAAGTAGTCACCATCTTAATTTGTATTATTTTGCAGCATGGTGTGCCCTTTTAATCTCTTTTATCATTTGTAGGTTCACCTGCTGCTGTTTTGCTGCCTTATTTTGTTTGTTTGTTTTTGCCTCCATTCTACTTGTTTGGCTTTTGTTGTGCATGTTTGAGCTGTTCATTTGTTCTGCATGGTTTGGTAGTTTTAATGATTTTCCTTTAATAAATATCATGTTAATTTTATGAAACGCGTCTCTGTCAAATATCAGTTATGAATCTGTGTGTCCTTAATTAATTCAAGACTATATATATATATTTGGTTCATTAAGTTTATATTTCCTGGGGTGCAAGTCTCCAGGTGGCGTTGTTGGTTCCCTTTAATTTCTCCCCCCCCCCCTAAGGCCACGCTACATTCTGGCGTTGTCGGCAGGGTTACTGTGAAGGCGGAGACGTGTAGTTATATATTTTTTTTACATATCCTAGTGGGTTTATTGCATTTGTACTTGAGAGGTGTGTGTGTGTGTGTGTGTGTGTGTGGGCAAAACAGCAGCAGGCCCTGGTCGGATCCCGAAAGACAAGCCACTACTCTTCTTCTCCTCTGCACTGCTTCGTCATGGAGGAGGAACTCGCTCAGTTAAGAGACTTGGTCACACAGCTGCAAGCTGAGAATCGATGGATGCGTCAGGAAAAGGAAGTCAACCAGCCTGGGGCCAGTGACTCATCAAGTTCTTCTAAACATGGGCACCCTTCGGTCCATGCTCCATTAACAGAGAGACTGATCTATCTTCCCAGAGACAGGAAGTGCCCCATGTTTAGGGGTAGGATGGGTCTAAGCATTGTTGAGTGGATCGAAGAGGTCCAGTCTTGTATACGTGCTCGGCATCTGTCCCCAGCTGAACAAGCACTTTTCATATATGATCATTTAGAGGGAGAGGCAAGGGAAGAGGTTAAGTACCGGTCTCAGGAGGAAAGGGAAGATCCTGACCAGATTCTGGCTATACTGCAGGAATTGTATGGGTGTACTAGGTCATATGTGTCTTTGCAGGAAGATTTCTTTTCCAGAAAGCAACAAGAGGGGGAAACACTACAAGAATTTTCTCACGCACTCATGTGTCTCATGGATAAGGTTGTAAAAAGGGCCCCACATGGGTTACTGAACAAGGACGTGTTACTCAGAGATCAGTTTGTCGAACATGTGTCTGATTGTTACCTACGCAGAGAACTCAAGCAGTTTGTCAGGGGTCACCCCACTGCCACCTTGATAGATGTCCGTGGTGAGGCCATTAGGTGGGAACAAGAAGGGATGCCAGGGGGTGGGAGGAGCAGAAGCAACTCTGTCCCTGCAGCATTTGGTTTTCAGCATTCTGTTCAGGGAGGCCATCCCGGTTATGGCAAGGCAGGTAACTCCTCTGTTACCTCTGAGCTAGGTGAACTAAAGGAAATTTTGAGGAATCAGCAAGATCAGTTGAATCAGCTTACCAGAAGCCTTGCAGCACTTAACAATGTCCCTAGAACTCAGTCAAAGCCTCGCATGAAAACTGTAATTTGTAGGAGGTGCCAACAGCCTGGTCACTTTGCAAGAGAGTGTAAAGGAGAATATGTTGCTGCTTTGCCCCAGCCAGCCACTGTAGCAGTACACACCAACTCTAATGATCAGCACTCCACTCAGAACCAGGGAAACTTTCGCCCTCTGAACTGTTGAGCCAAAGTTCAGGTGGGGGCTCCCCCGGCTCAGAGTCTGCAGTGGATGACCCTCACAATCTGGTGTCTGCTTGCCCAACCATTACGGTGTTGATGGGTGGGGTTTGGGTTCCATGCCTCGTTGACACCGGGTCAATGGTCTCAACCATAACGGAGAGTTTCTTTGTACAGCATTTTGTACCTTGGGGCACAGAAAAGCTTCACTCTTGCAACTGGTTGAGGCTAAGTGCTGCTAATGGGCTGGCAATACCGTATGTAGGCTACTTTGAGTTGGATGTGCAGCTTTGTGATAAAGTTATTGCAAAGTGTGGAGTGTTGGTGGTTAGGGATCCCTCACACAATATGCCTGCAGTTCCTGGTGTACTAGGAATGAATATCATCAAGGAATGTTACTGGGAGTTGTTTGTACAGCATGGTCCGGCTCTTTTTAACTTGCCCTCTGTGTTGCAGGCTCCAACCCCAATTCAGCAAGCTCTCCAGCAGTGTCACCAGGTCCAGGCTAATGCCCCTCCTGATCGCTCGGGTCGTGTAAAGGTGAAGGGAGGGAGGGTCTGCAGAGTTCCCGGGGGTGCAATGAAATTGGTGGCAGCCACATGCTCCCAACATCACCTGGCAGATGATGTTTTGTTTGAGCCCCTTACCAACGGCTTACCTGCAGGGTTACTAGCATCCCCAGCGCTAGTCCGTGTGATAAGAGGTACTGTTTATATCCCCATTGTAAATGTAGGGACCGAAGATGTTTTACTGTACCCTCGCACTGTTTTGGGCACCGTGAGTCATGCCCACCTGGTGAGTTTACCCGCCGGTCTTGAAGAGGGAGAGATATCAGCCACAGTTTCCTCCCAGACTGTAACCAGTACAGTGCAGGACAAAATTGCGGCAGCTGATTTAACGGCACTCAACGAGCCAGAGCAATGTCAGGTCAGGTCCTTACTGCAGAAGTACAGTGGTGTCTTTTCTGCCCATGAAGGAGATATAGGTTGCACTAATCTTATTTCCCATGAAATTCCTTTAGTGGATGAGGTACCTGTACGTCAGAGGTATCGGCGCATTCGTCCGTCAGAGTATGAGGCAGCAAAGACTCACATCCACCAGCTTCTTGAGGCACAGGTTATCAGAGAAAGTAGTAGCCCCTTTGCCTCTCCCATTGTGCTGGTAAAGAAGAAGGATGGCAGCCTTCGTCTGTGTGTGGACTATCGGCTCCTGAACAGCAAGACCCGCAAAGACGCATTCCCATTGCCCCGTATTGAAGAGTCCCTTGACACCTTGTCAGGGGCCCGCTGGTTCTCGACTCTGGATCTGGCTGCCGGGTACAACCAAGTACCAGTCCTAGAAAAGGACAAAATGAAGACTGCATTCTGCACCCCCTTTGGGCTGTTCGAGTGGAACCGGATGCCATTTGGGTTGTGCAATGCCCCAAGTACCTTCCAGAGATTAATGGAGAGGATCTTTGGAGATCAGCACTGTCAGTCGTTGCTACTGTACTTGGATGATGTTGTTGTTTTCTCTTCCACTGTAGCACAGCATGTGGAGCGTCTGGATGCCGTACTGGGCCGATTGCAGCAGGAGGGCCTCAAAGCTAAGTGGGAAAAGTGCTCCTTCTTCAGACCAGAGGTGAAATACTTGGGCCACATCATATCCAGGGATGGTGTGTCCACAGACCCTGGCAAAATAGAAGCGGTCTCAAAGTGGCAGCGACCTAACCATGGGTCTGAGTTGCGTTCCTTCCTAGGATTTGCAAGCTACTACCGCCGTTTTGTTGAGGGGTTTGCCAAGCTTGCTGCCCCACTGCATCGCCTGGTTGCCGAACTGACTGGCTCAAAATCACGGAAAGCAGGACAAATTCTACCTGCGGCGTGGACGGAGGAGTGTGAGCAGAGCTTTGAGGGTCTTAAGGGTAGGTTGATGGCTTCTCCAGTCTTGGCCTATGCTAACTTCACCTTACCATTCATCCTAGAGGTTGATGCCAGCTACAGTGGACTGGGTGCTGTGCTCTCACAAGAACAGGATGGTAAGGTAAGACCCATAGCTTATGCGAGCCGTGGCCTTAAGCCTACAGAGCGTAACATGAGCAACTACAGCTCTATGAAATTGGAGTTTCTGGCCCTCAAATGGGCTATGACTGAAAAATTCAGAGATTACCTCTTGGGACAGAAATGTGTGGTGTATACGGACAATAACCCACTAAGTCATCTATCCACAGCCAAGCTGGGTGCTACGGAACAGCGTTGGGCTGCACAACTTGCCGCCTTTGATTTCACCATCAAGTATAGGCCTGGTCGCAGTAATCAGAATGCAGATGCCCTTTCCCGGCAGCACCCATTCAGCGCATCGGATTATGCAGCCTCTGGCATCCAAGTTCCAGACCCGCTCCAGCAGGCTATTGGAACCAAGCAAGCTACACAGGCCACCATCTCAGTTTTCCCTTGCCACACTCAGTCTGACCTACGTGTTTTACAGGAAGCAGACCCTATCATCAAGGAATTCCTGGGGTTTTGGACCAAAAGGAAGGGCCCTGATGCAGCTGAACGACGCCAGGCCTCCAAGGAAGCTCTTGTGCTGGTAAGACAGTGGGACCGGATAGTGGGACAAGATGGAGTTCTTTATCGCAGAATCTGCCACCCCAAGGGAGAAGAGGTTCTCCAGCTGGTGCTACCCATGTCGCTTAAGAGCCAGGTCCTGTATCAGCTACATCATGAACATGGACATCAAGGCATACGACGGACAACTGATTTGCTCCATCAGCGGTGCTACTGGCCCGGAATGCACCATGACATTAAGAAATGGTGTCTGGAGTGTGAACGTTGTCAGCTAGCTAAAAACACTCAACCGGCTACCTGCGCCTACATGGGCCATTTGTTAGCTTCTCGCCCAAATCAAATACTTGCGGTGGACTTTACTATGCTAGAGCCGTCGAAAAACGGGATGGAGAATGTCCTGGTCATGACTGATGTCTTTTCCAAGTACACTCAGGCAGTTCCAACACACGACCAACGGGCCTCAACGGTGGCCAAGGTGCTGGTCAATGAGTGGTTCTGCAAGTTTGGCGTTCCCAGTCGTATCCACTCTGACCAAGGCAGGAATTTCGAGAGCCATCTCATCAAACAGCTTTGCAGTATATACAGCATTGAGAAAAGCCACACCACTCCCTACCATCCAGCTGGTAATGGCCAATGTGAGCGGTTCAACCGCACCCTACATAACCTCCTACGCACCCTGCCAGTCACCAAGAAGAGGGATTGGTCGTGCTACCTGCCACAAGTGACTTTCTCCTACAACACCACAGCGCACCAATCCACTGGTGAGTCTCCATTTTTCTTGATGTTTGGGCAGGACCCTCAGTTACCTGTCGATTTCCTTTTGGGCAGAGTTCAGGAACCTGTGGCTGGTACCGCCCATGACTGGATTGTGGAACACCAAACACGACTACGACATGCTTTTGAGGGCGCTACCAAACACCTCGAGGCTACAGCTGCTCAGCGTAAGAAGCACTATGATAAACGGGTGCGAGATGTCCCCCTGCAAGAAGGTCAGTTGGTCTACCTCCGGGATGTTGGAGTCAGAGGCCGTCATAAGATCCAAGACATCTGGAGCTCGGTAGAGTACAAAGTGCTAAGGGCTCCAGCAGTTGGGGGATCGGTGTATACTATTGCCCCGATGAACGACCCTCACAAGGTAAAACATGTCCATCGTTCACTAATAAAAAGTAAATTGGCTTGTGTGATCAACCGTCCTAGTGAGCCAACCCAAGAGACGGAACCCCCTCCCATAGATGAGTCATCGCTGGATGGTGAATGGTTCATGCTGGTTCCTGGATGTACAAATGCACCAGTCGATTGCCAACCAAATCTGTATGCTCATGCCTCAAATCAGCCAGAGGCAATGGTGCCACCTTCTTCCAGCCGGCACCAGGCAAATCAACTACCAGGTACAGTCGCGGTTCTCCCAGGCAACAGGGAGGCATCCACAAGAAGGACCACACGAACTAATGCTGGGAGGCATCCTAACCTCCATCACCTACCCCAGACAGCCGAGAGTAGGTCAATGGGGGCTACGAACTCTCAGGTACCGGTGCCTAGCGTTTCTGCCATATTCAGACCATGGCAGTAGGTCCCAATCGTCGGGGCGACGATTTAAAAACTAGGGGGTAGATTGTAGTGGGGAACACTCCTCAGAGTGTAGGGTTGTGAACGCAGCCCTCAGGCTAGGCTCCTCCCCCCCCCAATTAGTGCCAGCCCTTAAAAGGCACCTGTGGTCCTGGCCTCAGTCCTGTCTGGCCCCTGCCCTGGTGTTGTGGTGAGTTCAGACGTATTCCTCCTCTTGTTGCCGTCTGACTACTTACCCCTTGTTTGAGGTGGTAAGTAGTCACCATCTTAATTTGTATTATTTTGCAGCATGGTGTGCCCTTTTAATCTCTTTTATCATTTGTAGGTTCACCTGCTGCTGTTTTGCTGCCTTATTTTGTTTGTTTGTTTTTGCCTCCATTCTACTTGTTTGGCTTTTGTTGTGCATGTTTGAGCTGTTCATTTGTTCTGCATGGTTTGGTAGTTTTAATGATTTTCCTTTAATAAATATCATGTTAATTTTATGAAACGCGTCTCTGTCAAATATCAGTTATGAATCTGTGTGTCCTTAATTAATTCAAGACTATATATATATATTTGGTTCATTAAGTTTATATTTCCTGGGGTGCAAGTCTCCAGGTGGCGTTGTTGGTTCCCTTTAATTTCTCCCCCCCCCCTAAGGCCACGCTACACAGGCTAGTCAGCAGCCTGATTTGAGTTGATATCACAGCAGGCTCCGGGAAACGTTAAATCACTCCTACGTGCAACTTTTTCTACCAAAACTCAGTGCTGGTTTCTCATTGGTCGAGGGCCGGGGATGCCTCGGTGGAGTTCTGGTTCTACGGCCTGACGTCACAGCGTCTATAAAAAGCAGCGTTACCTCCGACGCGCTGCTGTTCCGTCTGACTTACGTTGGAGCAAGGAGGCAAGAACAACGTTGCTTTTGAAGAAACCCTATGTCACAGTTTTAACATTCGCTGGACAAATAGACCTTATATAGACAAATAGTTTTTTTTTTGGATCCTGAAGGAGAGAACTTCTATGCCCCGTTCTCTCCCCGTTAACGTCGACATTTTGCCAGTCATAAGGAAGAAGAATTCCTGCCACACAGAAAGTTTAACGCCGCATAGCTGGAAGCTCCGTAACCGAGTTTTAACTAAGAACTCGAAGGACCAAATCGACAACGACGAAGTCATCTCACTGTAAGAGGCTTAGTGTGTCTGGGTTAGGTCATTGTGTGTTTATTACCTTGTTGTGTTTTGCTTAAGTTACTGTGTTGTTATAACGTGTTTTTGTTTGTTTGCTCACGGACCGCCAAGTTCCGTTAGTGCTGTGTAGAAATGTGTATTTCATACTGCTACAATCGTGTTGAAATAGATCAGTCAGCACGAGTGAAGTTGATAATCGTGGCTTTATCAGTAAAAGCAACCAGAATCGCAACTGGCCGAATCTAAGTTCGCCAGTATTAAGTTCAAAAGTTTCTCAAACAGAGGAGAAGAGGCCCACAGAGGAGAAGAAGCAGCCCCCCCCTTGCTCTCTTTCTTCCATCAGCAAGCAGGGCCGAATCAGCTGATTGAAGTTTCAATCAAAAGGAATTTAATATACTAATAAAAGCAAATGCAGTTACAAACAGTTACAAACCGAATCACACTACTAATAACAAAATGCATATATATATACCATGAAAGTGAGGCCCCGTCCACACCACAGGACAGAATGTCTGTCTGTCCCATGGTGCGGAGGAAGTCTGAATCTCTCAAAGGATTTACAGTTCTTTGTCCCCCCAAAGTTACATTCCTGAGCCTATCGATCAGCTAAATGATTGGCTGGAACCCCATAAGCCCATCCTTGGCTCTTGACCTATTGTTCTACTCCAACACCTCAAGCAGCCACTTTCCAAACCCCACTCCAGCACATTCCTCAACCCCCTCTCACAGACACTTAATGCATGAAATGACCAGACTCCTACAAGTAAATATACTGTATCACATAATATCCATAATTTGGAGTGCTTTAAAACTTAAATTCCTCACACCAGTCGAACTTCTGTGTGGTAGAGTCACGATTTCCGTATTTTACCGCGGTGAGGATCTGCTTTGTTTTGTTTCCTCTTCTTTAAATCAGTCACCGCGAGTGAGGTTGGGAACTGTAACTATCAGTTTAAAAGGCTGGCTGAAACTAAGTTCGCTTGTCGAGTTTCTGTGTGATAGAGAAGCAGTTCCTGTATTTTACGGCGGCGGTGCCTTGTTTTGAGTGTTTTTCCTCTTTTCTTTTACTAACCCACACACACACGTACATAGTTACACACACATACTGGTTGAGCTGACTACCTCAGTTACGTGTATGTAAACGCAATCTCTATTGTCTCTCGCCATTTTGGAGTCTCGCACCATTTTATAAACTGCATGGTCACGTACGAGACTACCCCCTCCATTTTGATAGTCCTGTATATCTTCCACGTGTAGTCCCACGTGGCGTGGCCACGTTTTAGATTACATTCGCCATTGTCTGAGTAGTTTCTTGCTTCTCCCCCACACACACACACTCTCACCACAGATTGTTTGTTGACATTAGATAGTGCTCGTAATTGTATTAGTAGTTGTTAGTTTTAGATATTATTTGACTTGATCATTATTATTGTAATTTAATAAACTCTGTTATACTTTAAAGAGCAGCTGTCTGTGATTACTTTGTGCATGTTTATTGTGATAATATCTGGACATGTGGTCTGTGCTGGAATTCAAACCTTCACTTTCACTCTGAATGTGTAATAGTACTCAGACTATTGACAATGTGAGTGAACACTAATTATGAGACTTAATTTATAGTTTGGTTATTGGTCCCTGATCTCAGGGTGGTGCCCTGTTATTATTAATAATTGTTAATAATCCTATTGACAATTTAGTTTTTCATATTTGCTGATAACCAAACGCTCCTTTTCCTTCCCAACATTACTGCCTAAAGGTGCATTTACACCTTTTATACCTTTTATGCTCTTAAAAGATATTTCAGGCTAAGAAGAGGCCAGAAGTGGATTTTGTGAAAGCAAACATCGTTTCGATGATTTCTTGTGCCTCAGGACAGTTGATTTTACAGTTTCATGTCATTTTCATCACTTTTAAACACAACGTGCTGATTTAACAATTAAGAAATACATAAAACTCTTAATCAGCTTGTTAAGTTTTTTTATTTTTATTAATAACTTCATCACATCTGTCATACATTTGAAATGTATGGGAACACAATACGGCTAACAATAAAAGACATATTTGAAGGTTTTTGTGTAGACTTCACCAACAGATTATTTTCATCAGAATAATAATTTACATCACCAGCTTTTAATAAAAGCCTCAAGATGAAACGACAAAGACAAGTTGAAACGTTATTTTACCAAACCTCATGAAATAATATGTAGACAAGATTCAAAACCAAGTCTGTTTGAAATCATGTCCAAACATAGTTGTAGACGGATCTTTTTTTCTTTACTAAAGACATATACAGAATTAAGTGTGTTAGAATATAATCAGCAAATATACTGTACATCTGTTAAATACAGTCTCACCAATAAAGTGCATTGTAATTGGAAAGTTTCTTCACTAAATTAAAACCATGTTGCGATAAATCAAAAGTCAGTATTTACTATGTGAGTTCATATCAGAGTCTGAGTGAAAAGCAGCAGAACAACACATTGAAGTTACAACAAGCTCCTTAAAATCTGTCTCTTCTTTTTATCTATTATATCAACAAAGTTAGCTGTGACCTCGGATGACCCCCAAAGGCTATAAGCTCTGGTGTCATCCTGAGATCAGTCCTACAGAATCTTCTCGCGAGTTCACGAGATTCCAAGTGACCAAGAACTCTGGCGGTCATCCAGGATTCATAGAACCGTAGTTACATCTGTAACTTTCTATTTCATCCTTCCTGACCGCCAGAGGCAGTGCTTAACACTCGATGACTTCTATCAACAGAGTCGCAAGGAAACACAAGTACCTACCTCGTATAGCTCAGGCAGAGGAACTTGGCCAAAGAACCCTCCCCAGTGGGTGAGGGGTGGCAACGTTCACTCTGTAGTGTCTGGTGAATGTGCTCGGTGATGCCCATGAGGCCGCAGCACATATATCCTCCACAGGCACACCTCTCAGGGCTGCCCATGACGTGGAGACACTCCTGGTAGAGTGGCCCTCCACTCCGGATAATAGAGCACGGCCGCTCGCCTTCTATGCATAGGCAATGGCCTCCACTATCCAGTGGGACAGGCGCTGTTTTGAAAGAGCACAGCCCTTCTTAGGCCCACCATAACTGACAAAAAGCTGCTCCGACCGCCGTATGCACGCGGTGGCTTCCACATAAGCTCTGAGGGCCCGCACTGGGTATAGCAGCCTTGACCTCTCCTTTCCTAATGGGAGGTCAAACTGTGCAAGCTGGATAGGTTGGTTGATATGGTTGAGCATGCCACCTCAGACATGATTCACTCATTGACAGGGCATGCAGCTCGCCTACACGTTTAGCTGACGCGATGGCAAAGAGAAAAAACGTTTTGACTGCCATCTCGGCTCTGCCCGTGCCAGGGGTTGAAAGGGAGGCAAGCATAGGGTATCCAGTACCAAGGGTAGATCCCATGCAGGGGCCTTCGGGGCGCTCGGGGGACGCAATCTTAGAGCCCCTTTTAGGAAGAGGGACACCAGCCTGTGGCTCCCTACTGTGTCTTCGGTGAGAGTCTCCTCAGTGGAAACTATGAGGGACGCAATAGTCTGCTCAATGGCTGGCATACGGGCGAGGCCAAATTTTGCCGCATCCTGCATGGCCGCCAGGGTTCAGCCATCTGATGTAAGACCGGAGAGGGCCCCGGTGTCTCTCCAGCATGCATGCAACTCCCTCAGATATTCTTCGGAGGGAGGAACAGAAAAGGTGGTGGGGGCGGAACGCGCCTGAAGAAGGCACTCGCAGGCGGAGGGTCCGGCTGCTGTGTATCCAACTGCAGGCGTGCCAGCGCCATGCGAATGACAGACCCCATGGAGCTATCGACTGCACCCTCCGAAGAACTTTGAGCTGAGGAGGCCTAGGCCCAGAAGCCCATGGGAGGGCTGCTCTTCACTGTACTCAGTAAAGAGATTGGCTGACGCTGCCACTGAGATAACGTTCTCTTCTGGACCCAGCTCAGCCGCGGGTGGATCTGGTGCCTCAGCCCTCCCTTCACTAGGGTGGAGGGTCAGGAGAAGCGACTTCATTGAAGCTAGCTCGGCGACAGTGTACAACTCTACCCTCTCGTTAGCACACCACTCGATTAGCTAGAGCGGAAGCGCTCTGCGAATCGTGGAAAACGAACAACAGTTATAGAAAACAATGTCAATCGATCTCACCGATTGATGTTCACGATTTAGGTTGCCCTTATCAGACTGGTGAATGACCGATGATAGGAGCGTCAGCCAGTCCGGGTTTTCGAACGGCGAAACACGCCGTTCCCTCCTAAGAGGGACAGCTTGTCGCAGCCTTTGGAGGGGGAGAGATCCGCAACTCCGACCGGTGGTCACAAGGCTACAGCGACAAGCTCCAATATGTCTTGATCGTAGACACATCTTTGTTTTAAGCTTATGCTACCATGGTAGTTAGCCTGCGTAGCGAGAAGATGAAAAAGGACTGATCTCAGGATGACACCGGAACTTATAGACGACGGGGGTCATCCGAGGTCACAGGTGACTTTGTTGATATAAAAACTCGACCTGCGCATGCGTGAGACAGAAGATATCCAGTGTTGAGCACTGCCTCTGGCGGTCAGGAAGGATGAAATAGAACAGGGGAGACAGAGAGAAAGAAAAGCAGGAGGAAACACACACACACACTCACACTCTAAACTGAACGGGGCTGAAATTAACTGCTTTCCTTCAGACCCACACACATTGAACTGAACTGTATGCATTCAGATTGGAAAGGATTTTTGCTTATTTTGTGCATTTTGTAGCTCAGCATGCTAATCCGAGCTATCTCTCCAACTGATTCACAGTAATATGTTTTTAAAGCAACATGGTGCAATTGTAATTATTCTCCTGTCCGGCACCCAACTCTTACTTTGGATATTTGGAGGTGAAACCTACAAGCTTATGGACCATCCAATCAACAGACTCCCATTTGACTGTGTAATTGTGCCTGTAATGACAAAATACCTGCCATGAAAAAAAACGTCTAATAGATCCTTGCAGTTGATCAACATTACTTGAGTCTTTAATAGCACATGAACCTTTATTTTGAAGTCAGGGAACTCTTGTCCTTAAATCCTCTTAGCAGATTAGCCTTTCAAAGACAAACCCTTTAGCTGCTCTGATGAAAGTCCGAGGTACACTTTATTAAACTGTACATACAGGTAGATACAATGTCAACGCTGTGGGAGATACCATGTTTTCCCAATGTCTTATGAGAACCAGAGAGACTCAGAAGAGGATGGCGATGATGACGACAGTGAGAGTGGAACAAGCAGAGGACAAAGTGGTTCATCTTTCACCACTATATTCAATAGTTTGATTTCAGGTAGGTTATTGAGATTTCAGTCAGTCAGCTTGAATTCAAAGCACAGGAGTAATTCATATTGTTAATTTTGACTGTGTTCCATATCTCAACCATGTCAGTGAGCCACCATACACACCAGTTTAATGGAGCCTGGGCAGCCATTGTTCAAGTTTGAAATTACACCTGTGCTACTCCTGCTCTGCTATGTCAAAATATCTGCGTAAGAAAAATATAGTCCTACAATAACTAATTTCTTTCTTGTTCATTGATTAATTCTTACATGCTGGTGGCTTTATCTGCAATGTATGATAAGAACAGTAGAGGGCAACGGAGGGCCGTCGCAGCTCGATGACACCATTTGTTGACGGTGTCGTCAAATTGTGCGACAATTAGTGTAGGCGTTACATGGTGGTAAAACAACCAAGGCAGGAGTTAGCTCACAATAATGAATCACTAGATAGCTACCAACTAATGCATTTGCCTGATAATATACATAACATATTTGATTAATACGGCAACTATTTACTTTAATTGAAATATAATGTGACGATGTATAATTTGCTGTTATTAGTTCGTGAGCGCGTAATGTCTTCTTAGCCTAGCTTAGCCTGTTAGCTAAGCTGCTTTGCTCAACACACTTTCAACAGAGATGTGTCACAACAAGGGAAGAACTCGTACCTGTAACGTTGACATCTAGCAGCCAGTGTGACTGCGTTACTAAACTGTCGTTTATATGTCATTGTGGTAAACTGCCGTTGGTTGAATAGGTTTTCTCAGAAGCGTTCGCAACATGTTGAACATCCCGACCCAGTCGTTCCCTGCGCCGCGCTCCCAGCAGCGGGTCGCTCCGTCCGGCCAGTCCCGTAGGAACAAGGTAACGTTAGCTAACACCCTATACCCAACAACCACTTCTTCATTCCATCATACAGGGTACCGATCTCTTCTTCTAAAACATGACAGTCAAAAGTTCTCTTGGAGCTAGCTAACTTAAATCCTTCAGCGCCTGTCTTCATTTGGACATACAGTTAACAATGTATGTTGTGTATGTGTTCATTTCAACAGATAATAACAAGTGGTATGTTAATGTTAAACGGACTCAACATAACGCTGTGTCTTATATCTTTTAACATTCCTCCACACGTCTCCAGAAGAGAATCCTCTGTAACATGACTCTGCTCTTGTCTAATTAGGTGGACTTGAAGCCGGGCCACAGTCTGATGGACTGGATTCGGTTTTCCAAGAGTGGAAAAGATCTGACGGGGCTCAGAGGGCGCCTGATCGAAGTTACCCAAGAAGAGATGCAGAAGCACAACACAAGAGAGGACTGCTGGACCTGCATACGAGGTGAGCCTGCATGGTGGTCTGACGTGGGACAAATGAATAAGTTAACCTGCCTGGTAACTGTGATGTTTAGCAGGCTGGAGAATACTTGCTGTCAGCTTGATGATACTTGATCCTACGTTTGATTATAGTATAATTCAGAGCCAGGAAAAACACTTACTTATGTCCACTAGAGCAGTCATTCCCATTGACTGGGTCACAAGAGATTTTATTAAGGTCACCAAATCATTTTGCAGAATTTCCTGAACTGCATTTTTTCAATTGTCTTTATTGAATCTCATATGAAAGGCTCGAGTGCATTCTGTTTGTTTAGCTGATGAAAAACAACCCAGAGCCTGTTAACTCCACCTAAATGTATCTGTTTGGTCTCATTTGTGTGTAATTGTTTTCAATAGCACATGCTTGAAACAAAGTTGTGATTTACCGAACATATATTCCCTCAAAATGCCTGGTTTAACTATTCAATATGATATAAGGTGATGAAGCAAATGCATTAAAAATGGTCAGGGACGTTTATTTACACATAAATTCACTCTTCTCTCGTATTTCCAAATACTCACTAGATCAGTCATTGGTTAGCATGTCTTTCATCTGCAGCACTTAAGGCACATGAAGGAGCCCGAATGTTTGTATTGTTCTGATAATTGAACTTATAACGTTTAATTTAGGATAAAAGGCTAGCGTGCAGTCTTCAAGCATTGAAGGATTTAAGGATAACTTGGTTAACCCTGTGTTGTTATGCAACACAGGGTTAACCAACAAAATGCAGTTGTTGCCCATTTGTTACACAAGTGAGGAAATGACCAACAAAACCAAAACATCAGGAGGAATGTAAACCGCAGCAACAGAACCATTCTCTGGGCAATATGACCGACATCTTCACATTAACAATTCAACATCAGGGAAACACTGTCCATTAAACATTGTTTGTTTGACTTATGAGAGGAAATGAAAATAATGCAGAAATGCATTCATTTTGTCTCATTAATTAAGTATTGTACAGGTGTATATGTTTTCAATAACACATGCATAACATAACTGTGATTTATGGAATGTATATCTCTTAGAAATGTCTGGTTTACCTCTTCAAGATAATATACGGTGACGTGGAAATGACAGTAAAAGTGGTCATGAATGATCATTTAGGCATAAATTCAATCTTCTCGTGACTTACAGATGAAGCCTGTTGTGAATTGGGTCGCGATGGTTTGTCATTCTTTAAAGAAAACAAAATGAACAATCTTCCTGTGCTCAGCAAAGTGTGTGAGTGCAGGAGGGTAAAAGGGATCGAATGCACAAGTGTAGCTGTTAGGAAATACAATTCTAAACACATTTGTTTGGCCAGTAAAAGTCCAAGTTGCAATACATGTACAAGTGTCGATACATTTGTTGATGTTGGCTCTGAACGCCACGTCTTTAATGAAGTCGGGGAACTTTAAAGAGGCAGATAGAAATTGTAAATTGTTATCCTTTTACTTTGTTAGAGTCATTTATAGTAGGTTTTTTTCTTCATAAAAACACACTGTTAAAATGATATGGAAATATTTATTTCCTAAAAGATTGTATTAAATCAATCTTTTATTTCCTAATCTTCTTTATTGTTTACAACAAATCATCCATTAGTAGTTGATGTATTATAAGCTGCTGGAGGTATTGTAAACAGTATTCTCTCACTAATATCTGTGAAAACGTCTCCTTCAAACAACTGTGTATTCAAGTTTGTCACCAAAAACTACATTTTACAGATTACATGTCGACACTTCATGATAACGTTATAATTGACCTTTTCCCAATTCTCATTGTTACTGAGCAGAGCCTGAATGCATCCTAATGTAACTGAAGTGAACCTTCCATTGTTACTAGCTCTCCTCGTGTCAATTCAAACAAGGATTGTTTTTCTACAATGTAACATTATCAGAGATCGGTGAAAAGCATAAATGCCCTTTCGCATATTTTTTATGAAAATTGTTGCATAATGATCGTCATTAAACTTAACTTACACTGTGATGGTTAAACTGTGTAATTAATCCACGGTTCACATGCGTGCTGAAGCGTGGGAGTGTGTGCGGGGGGGTCCATACGGATCATGGATTGACAATGGAAGTCTGTTTATCTCTGCCCTTGGTTTTCACATATGCTAGTTGTGGGTTCTTTGCTGTGGTAAATAGTCATTTGATCGGCAAATCCAAAATGATTTCACCAATTAGATATTTTGATGTTATCATTTGACTTTAGTGTGTGTGGTGTTATCAGTCACTGGGAAGGGATGCACATGAAGCTCATTTTTCTCTGTATGTTCTCAGGTATGGTTTACAATGTGACCCCCTACATGGACTACCACCCTGGTGGGGAAGAGGAGCTAATGAAGGCAGCTGGGATAGATGGCACTGACCTGTTTGACCAGGTATGGAAGCTGTTAAAAATATATCAAATATATTATTCTCAGCTGATAAATATTGGTCCCCTGCTTGCTCTTTGTAGCTCATTGGGGCCAAACTAAATGATGCCTAGGCAGTGAGGCATCATTTAGTTTTTTAAGTCTCTTAAAAAAGCTCAACAGGAGTTAAAACAAGCCCCAGCATATTTCATTTGGGCTGTCTTGTGAGTGCTGCTAAGTTAGTTGTAGTTCTGTAAGCTCTTTAATGTGGGTATAAGTGACTTGATGGGTTTTCATGTGTTGCTATGGTCACGCGTGTTTGTGCATAGGTCCATCGCTGGGTGAACTATGAGTCCATGTTGAAAGAGTGCCTGGTGGGTAGGATGGCCACTACAGTCATTAAAGGTGAACACACACACACACACACATACAGTATCTCTGCATCAGTGTGTTCACACACCGTCGTTAATCTGCAGCCTTACCTCAGTGTGAACGAGACTCTCACGCAGCACTGGGAGCTGTACATCAGTTTTAATAGCAGTAACTCAGTGTCCCACAACGCAATCACTATGGGTTCTCTCTCTTTAACGTAACAAATGCACGGCTCATATTTGTAAAGCGTATCAGAATCGCTCCCAGGAATCACTCCGATAGATGAACTAGGTCTCAAAACACACACTATTTACTGATATACCATCTGTATCATAGGCGGACAGTAAACACTGGTAAGCCACTTTGTTTGACTTCGAAAATAAATGCACATTCAATTAAATTTATTTTGTACAGCCCAAAATCACAGATTTGCCTCAGAGGGCTTTACAATCTGTACACATGGGACATCCTCTGACCTTTGACCCTCACATCAGAACAGGAAAAACTCCCCCAAAAACCCCTTTAATGGGGAGAAAAAAGGAAAAGACCTTAGGGAGAGCAACAGAGGAAGGTCCTCTATCAGGATGGACAGACGTGTGATAGATGTCAACACATTCAATGCATGAGATGTAAATGATTCATTAACATTTTATAGGTGGATTGTGGTAGATCTAAATCATCTGTTGTCAAAAAGTGTACCGCTGTGAGGACCCTGTTGATTGGTCCTACACAAGGTCAGTCGCATAAAACAATATCATTTCATGAAAATCTTCCTTTTAATATGCGCATTGCTATCTCACACATTGCTTCTGCCTCATCACCCAGAATTCCTACTCACAGACATTTAGTGATACATATGGGCCCTGATGCTGCCTTGAAAAGCTTGTGCACAAAAATGTTGCTAAGAAAAGACACTAAATGTTGTGTAGGATTGCGTATCTCAAGCAGGTGTCAACAACTTGATTTATTATATAGTATTAGAAGTGTCTAAAGAATGAGGGTATGCCTCAGTAGTTGTTGGCATTCATTTCTGTTTTTCTTCTCAGCTAGCATCCCTTCTTCACCACAGACCAGCCTCGCCCCCCCGATGTCAATGGCTGCTCCCACAGAAAAAGACTCCCGGCCGCGGTATGACACAACATTGAACATCTAAAAACGAATATAATCAAGACGTGCTCAATGACATTCTTATTATTATCTGCTGTCTGTCTGTGTAGGTACGACTGGTTCCAAACTGATGCGACTGTTCATCTGGTCGTTTATGCTAAAAGAAAGGTAATCACTCATCAACCATATACACATCCATGATGCATCAAATGAGTCACTGAGCTCTCATGGCATACAGTGGAGACAGTGGGTGGTTGAAGAGACCAGTGTGTCACGTTCTGGCTCAAGGCGAGACAGAGGAAGGAATAACTAAAAGATAAATGAACGTAAAGCAGTGCTCCAGACTAACTTTTCCACACTGAACATTCTAGGAGCACAACTTAGAAATGCAATGAAACACATTCATATTTTTGTAATATGATTATTTTTGAAAAATGCTTTGGTAATAATGAATTGACAGACATAACAATGTGCTGTTTTATTTGAAAGGAAAAGTCACTTTGTGAGGTCGTGCTTTAGGAGAAAATGTTCTCATTGCTCAACCTTTCTTTTGCACTAAAGAAGGCGTGCGCCACTTTTTAACTAACTAACTAACTACAGGATGTCTGACCCACGAACACACACAGAGCGTCTGAAGGATGGAACCAGAGCAACTGTTTGAAATTCATTAGGTTGTGTGAAATAAATACAAATATTGCCTGTGATATATTATAAATATTGTTTACATTTTGCTCGAGAATCATATTTCATTGGATCTGTAATTAATAAACAATACTTTCATGTTATGAAATGTATTCCCATAAATAATAAATGAATGTGAGCCAAACACTGCTGCCGTGCGCCAGCGTATGGATGTGAGTCAAAAAACAAAGATTCATTAACTAGCTTTTTCAATGTACAACTTACTTTACACTGAACACGTCCTGTTCATTTGGATTGTCCCGGTGTTTACTGGAAGGAGTGTCTTTGAGGATCTGATCACACAAGGCCACTCTGTAGCCTTGTTGTCATTTGTAATGCCTACACTGTGTCCCCAACAAGTACTTTAACACGGGGTCACATTCATTTTTAGAACCCTTTTCTCTGAATTTGCCATCATTCTCTGCATTAATTAGGGGTATTTCACCAACTAGCTTTTTTTATAGGCAACAATTGCCGTTAAAATGGTGGTGCAAGAAGTTTGCTCACATGCACCAAATTTCAAGTTTCAAGATTGGGATTTATAAAGAGAAAAGTTCTAAATCAGCATATATTTGGGCGGAAGTGCTTTCCGTGTTTTGTCCGTCAGCAGCCCTCTGGCCTGAGTTCTACAGTTTTATAAGTGAGGCTCGAGGTGATCTGAATCTCCCCGATGACCCGACTCCACTCAGCAGCTCATAGAGGGAGAAGCCTGCTCAAAGAGGGTTCAATTTGAATTTTCTATTTATTTTTTACAGCCCAAAACCACAAATTTGCATTAGAGGGCTTTACAATCTGCACACATGGGACATCCTCTGTCCCAGGACCCTAACATCGGAACAGGAAAAACTCCCCAACTCAATGGGTTGTCACAAGTGAGTGTTTAGTGCGTTTGCTCCATGAGGTCAGGCACAACAAAAGGACCCAGAAATCACTGTTCCTGTGTGTCCCCTGCTGCACCCTCTATGTGCAGCATTAATCACAAACCAGACCCTCTTGATCTTCACCGTTGTCCACCAGCCATGTGAGCGTTGGCAGGACTTTCTCTGTTCATCAAACATCATTGTTAATGAAAGCTTTAAAGCCAAGTTGTGAAGTTGTATTTTAATAACAGCTTGAAGCATAAAGTGGTAACGGGTGAACTGACGAAGAGGTTCCTGGATCAATGGGTAACATGTTTTCTCTGTCAGATCCCCGGCTCCGGCTGTACCATTGTTGACCTGGAGGCGGGTGTTCTACGACTGGAAGTGCTGCTGGGGAAGATGTCCTACATGATACATTTACGTGAGTAGAAATACGGCTTTCTACATTTCAATGTGCTGTCTACTACACAAACAGAAATGAGACACACATGAAGTTTACTCCTCCGTTCTCTTTTTTTTCCTGCAAAGCCCTTTGGAACTTCTGTTTATGAAAAATGCAAAGTAGTAATAGTGATGGGTTATGAAACCTGGTATGATACGGCCCCGGGCTAATTTATTAACGATCGGAGTGTTGATAAGCTCTGCCTTTATCGGTTCTTTATCAATTATCCATTCTGAATTCATTCTTTTTTAGACAATTCATTTGTATCAAAACAATCCTTAAGATTGCCCCTACTGGTTCACCTACACATTCACAATGAATGTGGGATTAATAAGGTACACTTCAATTCCTACAGCTTTCTGTAGACATTAGAATAAGTACTGTATGTGTATAGAATAAAATCACACAACCCCTATCAATATCATTTCACAGGTATGTGTCTCCGTCTCATGAACACTCTTGTTACCCTCAGGCCTGGTTCCACATCTGAACATGTCACACAACAGATTTGGCATTGTTAGGGAAAGTTGTCAGTGTCTGTAAAAATCGATTTGGACGAGGTCAACAATCATGACAATGGTCCTACAGTGTGCTGAGTGACCAGACCATTAGACTGAGCTCTCCACCATTGTAAAACGGTTTTAATTGTTGTTCTCACCGTGTCACAGTTCGTGGTGTTGTATTGAGGCGCTTTCACAAGCCATAGTCTGTTTGGCTAGTCTGAATCAGAGTTGATACTTGTGTTTTTGCTGCTATCTACATTCCTTGTAGTGGTGTAACGGATCACGGGTCGATCCGTGATCCGTTCGGATCACCCCTCACGGTTCGGATCACCCCTCACGGTATTTCTTTTTACAGTGTAATCATCATAGTGTGTAATAAAGTTTTACTGCTGCTGTTCCTTTTCAAGTAAGAAGTCCCTGAATATCAATGCAGAGTGTCAGTGAACAGATATAAAGCATGTGTTCACGTGAACGGAGCAGGTTAGAAGCATTTAACGGCGAAATTAATGGCGAGCGGAGGAACTTGAGAAGCTCCCGGCGTCATTTAAGTCACAAGTTTGGGATCATTTTGTCTTCCCTGTAAAGTATAATGACGGATAAGGGTGGTGGACAAAACCGTTACGGTATGTAGGCGTTATTTAAAAAGAAAGACATACGACAAGGAAAAGACTGTGACCGCTTTCACCACGGAGGAGTGATTCATAGTCCGGTGCTGCAGACACGCCCCCTCTGTGAGAGTCACACAGACAGGTGCTGTAGACACGCCCCCTCTGTGAGAGTCACACAGACAGGTGCTGTAGACACGCCCCCTCTGTGAGAGTCACACAGACAGGTGCTGCAGACACGCCCCCTCTGTGAGAGTCACACAGACAGGTGCTGCAGACACGCCCCCTCTGTGAGAGTCACACAGACAGGTGCTGTAGACACGCCCCCTCTGTGAGAGTCACACAGACAGGTGCTGTAGACACGCCCCCTCTGTGAGAGTCACACAGACAGGTGCTGCAGACACGCCCCCTCTGTGAGAGTCACACAGACAGGTGCTGCAGACACGCCCCCTCTGTGAGAGTCACACAGACAGGTGCTGTAGACACGCCCCCTCTGTGAGAGTCACACAGACAGGTGCTGTAGACACGCCCCCTCTGTGAGAGTCACACAGACAGGTGCTGCAGACACGCCCCCTCTGTGAGAGTCACACAGACAGGTGCTGTAGACACGCCCCCTCTGTGAGAGTCACACAGACAGGTGCTGCAGACACGCCCCCTCTGTGAGAGTCACACAGACAGGTGCTGTAGACACGCCCCCTCTGTGAGAGTCACACAGACAGGTGCTGCAGACACGCCCCCTCTGTGAGAGTCACACAGACAGGTGCTGCAGACACGCCCCCTCTGTGAGAGTCACACAGACAGGTGCTGTAGACACGCCCCCTCTGTGAGAGTCACACAGACACACACCTGGTGCAGGTGCTGACAGAAGCATCAGAGTGAAGCTAGACAGGCCCAGTAGTAACAGTCACTACAGAAAGGTCGACCCTCTCCCCAGACAATGGAGATATTCTCATCTTTTTGAATAGTGTCACAGTAATGTGAACATTATTGTGTATTTGAATGACATAACCTGACAGGAAGTAAACACAGACCCAAGTTGTTGCCGAGCAGTTCAGTTCAGTGTAAACAGTGAAGCTAGCTCACATATTCTTTCACTATTGATCAAAGGACGAGGGCATCAACATACCTCATGTTGCACTTAAACTTAAACAGAATTGAATATTCTTGAATGTTTTAATTGTATTTATTTATTTCATTTCAAATTGGACATCTTCAATATTTTAGTTTTCATGTAAGACTATAGCCCAAAGTTATTTTCTTTAAGTGTTCTTGAAGTTCTTTAATTAATAAATGGAAAGCAAAGTTATATTTGACTCCTCCCCTTTTCTTTGTTGATCCGAAAAATGATCCGAACCGTGACTCAAGAACCGTGATCCGAACCGAACCGTGAGGTTTGTGATCCGTTGCACCCCTAATTCCTTGTGGTGCAAATTAAAAAAATGCACTACAGGAATGTACTACTGTTTTAGTGTGTCGTGTTACAAATGGGCTTCAACTGAATTCTGTTGTGCATCTCTGTGTTACATAATGACAATAAGTGACCCTTGAATCCTTGAAGGTTTTCTGTTTAGTCTGGTTCGGTTTCACAGTGTACAAATAACGCTGACCAAATAAAAACAATGACCATGATTTGTGTGCAAGCATATGATTAGACATGGACACACTGACTGTACACAGTATTTAGATTTACTCATGATTTGGGTTATCAATCGGTGTCTTTTCTTTTGCTTTGTCAGGTCTAGCTGATGATGTTGAGGGAAACGTTGCTGGTAAGACAACATCTTGATTTGATGAGACAAAGGTAATATCTGCAAAAACTGTATGATTATCATGTTATTCTCAAACTGTAATATCTTCAACAGTCCACAATGCCTTCCTAGTGGGAAAGATCCAGGTCAGCATACGCAAACAGGCTAAAGGAAAATGGAGCAGTCTTGGTCAGCCACTGGAATTTCACAATACATTTCTACGCAAAAAAGACCGAGGTGAGATCCAAGATCGAAGGAAGCATTCCACTGTGTATTTTTAAAAATCCTTTCCACTTCTTTGTAGCCTTATATTTGAATGTTTATGACATACCTTGTGTCACACCAGTTAGTCACTTAGAGGTGCAGGTAATCAGTGACTCTCCTCAATGTTGCGGCAGCAGTCTAGAGTAGCAGACTAATATAAAATGCTCAGAATTCAGTTGAAGAACCTTATTTGCAGTCTTATTGTAATGCAAAGAATTTGTACATAAGCAGGAATGTAGCACGATGTGGAAGTGAACACAATGCTCTCTTGATTTAAATGTGAAAGTGCAATAAAAATATTTTTCACTAAAATCAATGAATGACAACAATCCAATGACAACAATCCTGCGCGCGCAGCGAAACACTACGCACCATAAAAGCAGTACGAGACAGTTTATTTATGTGCACCGAGTGAGAGAGTCTCATGTGTGGTGTTTATTCACCGGCAGAGCTATGCAAGCAAAAAACAATAAGAGTAATTTATGAATGTAATCCTTGGAAAAGATGCATAAACAACAGAAATACACACTTAACGTAATACAGTTCATTCAGCCAACTATGAAGTAACAAACACTCGGAGAGACATTCCAAATAGATTACAGAGTGGCTTTGTTATTTTATCCTTTACTTTGTAACAAATAAGAATCAGGTCATTAAGCTTGATCGTGGCATTCCTACAGGAAATGGAACATCAAAGTTGCATTAAAAATAAACAGTGGTTTGAATGATCTCTGTATTTACAGCGAATACAAGCACATCGTTATGTCAGAAAAATGTTTAACTACATCAATGATCTCCTTCTTCCAGCGCTCCACTATCGGGATTGTGTGCTGGTGTCTACGACTGAGGTGAACCATAACACCCGTATGTTCAGATTGCAACTTCCTCGTGGGACTGTGATGCATGTGCCTGTTGGAAAACATGTCTACCTCAAAGCCCTCGTTGAAGGTAAGGAACCAAGGAATAGGACTGCACTGTACTGAATACAGCGGATGTTGTCCTCTGTGCTTAAACAGTACCAAACAGTTAACTGAACCCATTGAAATATACTTCTACGTATAAACAAGTAGGTAAACATGTATGCCGCTAGCGTCTGTGGCGATGGTGCAGTACACACACAGCTTCAGTTAGGTCTGTCTAGGTCTGTCTACCAAGGCTAACTTATACAGCCTCAGTGAGCATGCTTCCTCATCACCTCAACCACCGAGTACAGTAGGTCCACATAGAGGTGTCTAATGATCCCCTCTCTGTGGTATAGATCTACCTTCAAATCCTCCGCTCTGTCAAGAGTTTCACAATAACGCAGCCGAGAACAGGCTGGAATTAGAAGGCAACGTGTTGCTTTAGCAAAGCTCTTCAGACTTCACAATAGAAAGAGGTTAGTCTAGGGTTAGCACTGTTGGAACATCAGATGAACGAATCACAGTTTGAAATCCTTCAATTTAACCACTGAGTAGACTAGAGGGCCCAAAGAAAAGAGGCCAGGCACCGGTTTTCAGGACGAAAACAAATTCAGAATCTAATTTTAAACAGTATTCTCCCCTGTCATGCAACACTGTGGGGACATCAACTAAATGGAGGTTTGAATCATTTCATTCTTCTTCTTTTGGGGCCAAAACTATTTCAAAAGTAAATAATACATTTGGTGTCTAAAATATAATGTATTTTTTCTCTGTTAAAATAGTTGTTTTGAAGGAAAGAAGCAGGACATCCACACTTTTGAATGGTATTGTGTGTGTTGTGTTATGATGTCCGTTAGGTGGCACCAAACCGTGTCACGTCTTTAATGTCATAAAGAGAGACCAGTGTAGGTAGAAGAGTATTAGTCTACACCAGGGGGGGCAATTATTTTTCCCACGGGGCCACATGAGAAACAAGGACTGTAGTGGAGGGCCGCACCAATAGACTGAACTCAATCCTGCTCAATATTATTCCACCTCTTTATAAAAAGCAGTACATTGTATGGTTTTGATAAGCTGTGAGTGGTAAGAGTAAATATCATGATCACTGGTGGAATGTAACTAATTATATGTGCTTAAGTACTGTACTTATGTACACATTCAAGGTACTGTACTTGAGTATTTCCTTTGTACTTCCACTACATCTCAGAGGGAAATATTGTACTTTTTACTCCACTACATTTGTCTGGCAGCTTTAGTTACTAGTTACTTTGCACATTCTCATTTGTCAAACCCTTGTAATATCCATATATAATAGTAGAACACTGACAGGGATCATGTTTCTGATAAATGAGTACTTTTATCACTATTCTTTGTGGTCCAATGACCTCATGTTCTGTGTTTCCGTTGGGTGGAGAACTCTAGTCTGTGTTGGGCTTGAAGGAGTGACTGAAGGTTGAATGTGTGAGGTGAGATGTGAAGGACAGCTGACAGGTGATGGTCAGTGAGAGAGGATCTGGATCTGGATTCATTAAATGGAGAATGTTTGTTCACATATGGAGGTCGATCCAAAGAGAACCAACATCTTCTGAGCATGTTGCTTTAGCAGCTTAGCTAGCAGAGCCTCAGATGTCCGTGCCGCTCTGCATCAGTCAAGTTTTAGTATTTCTCCGAGTGTTTCGTGTCGTAATGGAGATTCAAATTGTAATCCTTAAACACTGCGATCTGTTCTCCACAAACTAAGCATGCGGCTTTACCTTTGACTTCAGTAAATACATACTTAGAAGTCCATGTTTTGTTAAACACTACACTCTGTATCAGTCTTTCATTTTTTAACATAGGCTGACATTTTTGAGGGCTAACAGCTAACTTACATCTCCAGTAAGCTCAGTTCACCAACACATTGCAGTGACGCTGCTGCTCGCACACATTCACCAACATACTAACTTATGTAAAAAGACGCCTTTAAAATAAAAGCAATGCAGCTGTATTCCGTGCATGATGTACACTTATTTATGTTTTATTCCTAATTTCCCATTGACGTCCCGCGGGCCGGTCCGTGAGAGCCAAAGGGCTTATTTCATGATGTTTGTCCCTCTCCAGACACGGAGGTAGTGAGGCCATACACTCCAGTAGATCAGAACCTGGCAGCTGCCTCCCAGGAATCCGACCTCTACCTCATGATCAAGGTCTACCCCGACGGAGTGTTCACCCCTCATCTCAACAGCCTGCACGTCGGTAAGTCAATGTGTCACGTCACAGTGTGTCATGTGAGGAAAGAAGGAAGAGAGAGACTGAGGGTCAGAGGTTAGTAGTCTCCATCAATCTGTGTGTAATTAGTATGTTTCATTTAGTAAGGCAGCATTATGCAGTCAGTGTGTGAGACACCCCTCCAACTGCATTCTGGGAGTAAAGCTGCCAGTAGGCTTCTTGTCTTGTGCTTGTCAGATAGCTTCAGCTTTCCACTTTTGGATTAGGGGAAGCTGTGTATCTATTTCTGTAACTTTCATCAACTGACGATCCGACAGTCACAACCCCTCACACTGTCACTGGTCAGCTGTGTGGGGGTGATACAGGTTTTCACTTCTCTCTCAGCTCTCTTTACACTGTTTCTGTTTCATGTGAACACCAGAGTGTACCACTATGAATGCCCTCCAGGAGATACATTATTCGTGCATCTCCCCCCTCACTCACGTTGTTGATTTGTGGTAAAAACTACTTATTTTCTAGTATAACGTACCTGAACCCTGAAAGAGAGCTCTGTCTGACATCAGCGAGCTCAGAAACCGAACAATACTGTGGTGTTAGAAATACAAAGTGAAGTAATGAGATCAATCTTATTTAATATGGGTTCAGTTAAACTAACATCTCAGAAAAGATCAGCCTGTTGTTTCATTACTGCGACAGAGGTCACGAAGTGAAGGATGGAATGCTGTATGACACATCCAATGTCCAGTATGATGAGCAGCTGAAGATAACTACTGGGTGCTGTGATGACAATGCAGTCGCTCGTCTGCTGTCAAAATGATTTGTATGTCGAGTTCAAGTTTAATGATCCCAACATTACAACTAGCATATGTATTCTGTGTTGTTTTATTATTGCAGTGTTCTTACCAATCTTATTTCAAGCTGTCCTTTTGTATTCATTCATTACGTGAACTCACTGACTAATTCTATGATTTTGTTCAATTATGTATTGTTACTATAGGTGACTGTATATCAGTTAGTGGTCCAGAGGGTACCTTCAGTCTCCGCCCCCTTCGTGATGTCACATACCTGTACCTGTTAGCAGCAGGCACAGGGTTCACGCCCATGGCTCGCCTCATCCAGCTGGCTCTACAGGATGGTGACACCATCAGGTGGGAACTATCACAGTACTCGGATCAGCAGTTTTTATTTCTGTAGTCATTGTTTTTCTAGTTCTTTCACTATACTTCATGCTTAAGTCCCTTTCAGACATGAGTCCATTAATGTTTATCTGATGGGAATTTAACCTGTTGCTCCAATGTCTGAATACAACATCCTGGGCACTTCTACTTAAAAGTCACAAACGTGCATAGAGAGGGAGAGAAATGTGCCAAAAGAGCTGAAGAAAACCTTTGTACAGCCACAGTAATAAGCTGAGTCTCTCCAATACTTTCATCTTGTATTTTTAATTCCAACTGGATGAATAAATGAATATCTAGTAAAACTCTAAACATACAGCATTTAATCTTAAAGGAATTAAAGTCCAAACTTTGAACGTCCTGTCACTAAGGCATGTACCCGGTCAGATATTAACATACAGTAGTAGAATCAGCAACTCTCCTCATTAGTGCAACCCAATCTAAATGTTTAATATGAAGCTCAGTTTTAGTACCACTACTCTGGGTTTACATGGCAACGTTTTTAGAATTGGAAGTGAATGTGAGGTGAAAATGCTCACGGCCACATTCAAACATCATGTCCTGTGTTTTGTGATTCCTTTTGGAAAAAGTGAAATATAAAGACTTTTAATAATAGCGGTAACGACAACACATAAAATAAAGTGTATTTCCTATATTAAGAACATATTCTTTGTTACTAAAGAAGATTCCTATTGATTGTGGGCACAGTGTGTTCCGTATTACTGTTTGTGTCTTTGATTGTACCTCAGGAAAACCAAGCTGCTCTTCCTAAACCGACGAGAGGAGGACATTCTGTGGCGCTGTGAGCTGGATGAACTGGCTGCTAGTCATGAGAGGTATCGCAGCTGTGTGTTTGAAGCCTCATACTGTTTGTCCCCGTCACAAGCCGGCCTTTATTTATTCTTAATTAGACAAACTAAGATGTGGAGTACGTAAGGGCAGTGCGGGTTGTAGAAAAGAAAAGGAAACGTACAGGCAGAGCGGTTGAGACAAAGGGTGAGGTGTCTTTAAGCATGTTGATGTCATTTCTTAATGAAAAATATTGAAGAGAGAAGATTTGATCTCTGCCTGTCTTCTTTCAGCTGTATTTAGATCAAAAGATAGAGCAAAGGTTTTGAAGTAAAAACTTGGTAGACTGAGTGTGAATGCACACTGCTTTTAGGCTCAACACCTCCACATCTGTATGAAGGCAGTGAAATGCAGATGACTTTCAGCTTTACAAATTCTTCTGCTACACCGGGACGTTGTGTCTTTGTACATCTTCAGAATGTGTGTGTGTGTGTGTCAGGTTTCAGGTGGAGTACGTGCTCTCTGATCCCTGTGAAAGCTGGACCGGCAGGAAGGGAAGACTGGACGAGTCCATGCTCCAGGATGTCCTCAACAGGCCTGATGGGTCCAAATGCTATGTGTGTGTGTGCGGCCCCAATGCCTTTACAGAGCTAACCATCGGGTGTGTATTATCACCTTTATTATTCAACCTGTACCTCACTGTCCTCATGCTCATGTTAATAGCTTTTACAGTTGAAAGGTGCTTTAGGAATATCTACAGCACAAACACAAATAACTCTGCTGGTTTCAATGTTTATGACAAAGTAGATCTATAGGTAACGTGTGATGTGAAGTGAAATGAAACGTGTGAGCCTCCCACATTTAGTTTCAACACATTTTTCTGTCTAGTTTGTTGTCATAGATCACATCTTTTGCGTGTGCCTCTTTCAGGCCCTGTTTTGTGCGTACCCAGCCGCTATAGATGAGGCCTCTGTAACCTGTGATAGATATTAACAGTGAACATAACGACGTTACTGTGAGTGGGGCTAACCTGGAGGTTTGTTTACATTCTGTCTCATCAGCTGACTGTCCATGTTTCTTAACGATGACGTGGCTCGGTGGTAGAGCAGGGTTGTCCTTCAATCAATCGATATTATCGATATTATCACGATACTGCGATATGCTGAGTATTGCGATAACATATATTGCGATTTATTACTTTTTTCAACTTCAAATTATGTCCCCAAAGGAAAACTGTGTCAACATGTTTTATCTAATAAGATAAAGTTTTCAGTCTGTTCATCTCACTTCAATCATTTTTTTTCAGCAAAATGGGATTGTCAAGCAGACAGACTGACAAACCTGTACGATGTAAGAGTTCTATAACTCAGTATAACTTGCGATGCGCGGACGTCGAGGGCAGAGAGACAGTTATGCGCTGCACTCTCCCCATGAGCCTGGCTGCTGTCGGCAGATTTAACGCCCACGTTAGAAGCGCTGTCGGTTACAACCACCAGGTTATTGTCGGCAATCCCCCATTCTGTGCTGCATTAGCAGGAGGTCTGTCATGTGACTTACGTGTACGGCTCTAGTTTGGAGAACGTGAGACAGTCTCCAGTCCTCTGAGATATTGTGCTGTTATAGTCACATAGGAATCCACTGCGCTTCACGTCCACGCATCGCAAGTTAATGCAACTCTTTCTGCTGTACTCAAAGATTCCTCAACTTTAAGCTTCACTTCTCTGTAGAGCTTAGGCACGGCTGTGTTCGGTGAAAAAACGCTGCGACGGAGTCATATCCATGAGTCGTATCCATGAGTCGTATCCATGAGTCGTATCCATGAGTCGTATCCATGAGTCGTATCCATGAGTCGTATCCATGAGTCGTATCCAAGAGTCGTATCCAAGAGTCGTATCCAAGAGTCGTATCCAAGAGTCGTATCCAAGAGTCGTATCCAAGAGTCGTATCCAAGAGTCGTATCCAAGAGTCGTATCCAAGAGTCGTATCCAAGAGTCGTATCCAAGAGTCGTATCCAAGAGTCGTATCCAAGAGTCGTATCCAAGAGTCGTATCCAAGAGTCGTATCCAAGAGTCGTATCCAAGAGTCGTATCCAAGAGTCGTATCCATGAGTCGTATCCATGAGTCGTATCCATGAGTCGTATCCATGAGTCGTATCCATGAGTCGTATCCATGAGTCGTAGCCATGAGTCGTAGCCATGAGTCGTATCCATGAGTCGTATCCATGAGTCGTATCCATGAGTCGTATCCATGAGTCGTATCCATGAGTCGTATCCATGAGTCGTATCCATGAGTCGTATCCATGAGTCGTATCCATGAGTCGTATCCAAGAGTCGTATCCAAGAGTCGTATCCAAGAGTCGTATCCAAGAGTCGTATCCAAGAGTCGTATCCAAGAGTCGTATCCAAGAGTCGTATCCAAGAGTCGTATCCAAGAGTCGTATCCAAGAGTCGTATCCAAGAGTCGTATCCAAGAGTCGTATCCAAGAGTCGTATCCAAGAGTCGTATCCAAGAGTCGTATCCAAGAGTCGTATCCAAGAGTCGTATCCAAGAGTCGTATCCATGAGTCGTATCCATGAGTCGTATCCATGAGTCGTATCCATGAGTCGTATCCATGAGTCGTATCCATGAGTCGTATCCATGAGTCGTATCCATGAGTCGTATCCATGAGTCGTATCCATGAGTCGTATCCATGAGTCGTAGCCATGAGTCGTAGCCATGAGTCGTAGCCATGAGTCGTAGCCATGAGTCGTAGCCATGAGTCGTAGCCATGAGTCGTAGCCATGAGTCGTAGCCATGTCCTTCTTCCCTTCCTTGTTAAACAATCCAAAATAAGTCCAGACGTCTGATTTAAACACAGACGGCGCATTTCTGATTTCTTTCTCCGATGTCTCCATCTTTGTTTTGACCAACTTGCTACCAATCACGCTGACCCGGGACCTCTGCTGACCTCCCCAGAGAACCACTCAGCACCATCTAGTGGACTGAAGAAGCAATTGATTTTATTTTTCTAGTGCCAAAAAGTATATAATTTATATAATAAAAGATCGATACTTGGCTTCCGTGTATCGATACAATATCGCCACGCAAAATATCGCGATACTATGCTGTATCGATTCCCCCCCCCCTATTAGATAGTCCTGATGGGCAGGTGGCACCTTGCATGGTAGCCCTGTCATCAGGGTGTGAATGTTATTATTACAGTATGTTAGATAGTCCTGATGGGCAGGTAGCCCTGTCATCAGGGTGTGAATGGGTGAATGATGACATGTGTTAAAGAGCTTTGAGTGGTCGGAAGACTAAAGAGAAATACAAGTACAGTCCATTCACCATCTAACTTCTTATCAGGGACATCTTTGTGTGTAACTTGGTTGTACGTTGTTAGAGGCCCCTGGAGACTTTTTTTCAAGTCTACAGAAGCCTACCAAATTCCGTACATCTCGGTAGAACGCACTGCGAGGGCTGCGTCGTTAAAATGTTGTCATTTTTACAGCCAAGCACAAGAAGCAACTATTTAACTTCTACTACTTACCTCTCAAAAACTGCTGTGTTGTTCATGGTGACTAATGCCTTCCCACGACAACGTCGCTCCATAAAAACACGGTCACTTTTCAGTTTTGCGTCATGAAGGTCTAAATTATTTGTTGAGCAACTTTTAGGTTGATCTGGTTAACCTACTCGGAGTAGCAAGACAAAGTATAGCAACTGCTCCTTCCTGTTACCAGTAGGTGGCGCTATGGCTATGATTCAAAATGGGCCTGTAGATGTCTTCAGTTCAGAGGGGGGCAAAAATGACCATAGTATTGCACACTAAATTCAAAATGGCTGCTTTCCTGTTGGGTTTAGGGTTTACTTCCCAATGGCTTTTTTAAAGTCTGGATATGATACATATGCCAACCAAATATAATGCATTTATGTGAAATGTAAAGAAGGGGACTTGGACTTTCATAACTCCTAGCGGGAGTGAGACCCGTATCACATATCTACCTTCTATGTGCTACGTTTCTCAGTAGCCTCAGCTCCTCGACCACCGTAGACCTCACATGGTACTCAGTTCTCTTGTCGTCCTCTCCCTTTTGTTCGTCTGTCAGGTTGCTGAAGCAGCAGGGCTTCAGTGAGGAGGAGCTCCACACCTTCCAGGGCTGACTGCGCTCTGCCTCCACACAACTCCACCCTGCAAAGACTGAGTGCCTGAGAGAGAGAGAGAGAGTTTAATTTCTAAACTTGTTTGTGAGAAATGAATGGAACATTGTATTTCTATGCACCAAGGCTCTGATGGGCTGTACAGTGCAGTATGATTCTCATGATTGTGACCAGTGTCTGAAATAAAGTTCATAGAAACACTTTGTAAAGGTTTGTAAAATATACTGAGACGCAAAGAAATGAATGAGATAATCTCATTCATTTCTTTGCGTCTCAGTATATTTTACTGTGGTGTATATGCAATATACAAATAGAATTAACATGAGCTTTGAAATGCATAGGAGAGGATCATCTGAAGATATTTATAGATTCTATTGTTACATGGATGCAGTTGCAGGAGAGTTCTTACCTCTGAAGTGAAATAAAATGCATTATGGAAACATTTTTAAAGGGATCTTCCATTCATTGAGACTGGGACAATTTTCATTATTACTACAGAGTCGTGACTTATCCAGGTTTAATTCTGACCATCAAGTTGAATATAAGTTGATTTTTAGACCTTTTTAAAAGAGAAATTACACGGGCTAAAACCTGCTTCTGCTGGTCCTCTCACATCTCATCCTGGTGAGGAAAGCTCAAACGGCTGTATTTCTTAAAGAAACCGGAAGAGGCAAAATTCCTGTGTCAAGTTCCATCCTTCTGTCAAACGACTGAGCTGCTGCATCACACCTGCCTGAATGCGTCTGGATAATTAGACTGTGTAGAATCTACCACAGCAGAGGTGCGTTCTCAGGCACCACACATTTGAAGAAGAGCTACTATGAACTGGCCATCGTTGAGTCAGTAATCCTGCAGTTTGGAGATGGAGGCGGTGTCTGTTGGTCAGAGGAACGCTCACTATTTGCTTTAAATTAAGTTCTGGCTTAATCACACGATTTTCTTAATCTGATTATTCTGTATTAATATGCATACATGTAAACATAGTCAGTGTATAGCTGGAAATATACTGTATATATATATATTTTTTTCTCTCCATAATTTCACCTGAAACTTGTATGTTCATTTTGCACTAAAGTTATTTATTAAAACTACTCTTTATACAAAAATAGGCTTTACAATGTGGTTGTTTCATATAGAATATGTATTTACTGAATTACCAGAAAACGTGCATATAAAAATATGCAATATCATATATTGGGATAAAAGATGTGCCATTATAGTCCAATATGTGAAACATGTAGATACAGAATCTTGCATGTCTGTGAGTTGAGTTTAATCAATACACCGTTCACTAAGGGGTCATCCAAAGTTATCAACATTTTCACAGTAGTACAAAGAGTACTACTTTTCCAGACCCCCCCCCCCCCCCCCCCAAAGTAGTACATATCAACATTTTTATCACATGACAGAGGTCTAGATTTTAGGAGTCCCAACTATAGACACAAACACAATAATATGTATATAGAAGATATGTATCCAACATTATTTATTATTTATTTTATTTAAGGCCAGGTTTCACAGACAAAGAGGTTTCGAAGGGGATAACAAACCCCCGGGCGCTCCATCCCGCTACAGCCGAGGCCAGAGCGGTTTATGGTTCCGAAGGGGCGGGCACTCATCGTTGGTGCCGGACGCGCGGCCACCGCCGCCCCGGCCCAAGCGCACCAACTTGTATTGACGGGGGCAGAGGCGAGGCTACGCAGTCCGACCGACCAGGCCCAGACTAGAGGGGTTTGAACACGGGCGTGTTGGGATATGGTGTTGGCGCTAAAACGCGGCGCTGTTCGCTGGAGCCCGAGATCTTCAATTATAAAAAAAAAATTCAAGTTCCGTTCACCGAAAAATATCGACATTTTACGAAACTTTAAAGTCGTACATGACTTTAATGCTGTAGGAAGTTAAACAGCTCATAATTCTTCTCCAATATCTATTTATGTCGTGAAAACATCTCTTTCAAACTATTGGATTTAATCAACACATCATGATGTTATAATTTATCTTCGCCAAATCCTCACTTTCACTGAACAGAGCCTGAACGCATCACAATGTAACTCAATGGAAACTCTGAACGTCAATCGTTAGCGGTGCTGCTAACGTTACTAGCTCTCCTCCTGTTTAAACACTGATTGGTTGTTCACAATGTAACATTATCAGAGATCAGAGACTAGAAAGCATTAATGTCGATGTCCTGATTGCATATTCTTTTACAACCATGGTTTGCAAACACTTTAAACAAATCAGGTTCTTTTTAACAGCAGTATTCTCTTTACACAGTAGCAGTTATAACACAGTTATAATGATTCTGATAATAGATATTCAGCCGGTGTTCACAACTTTATCTTCATGTGTAAGAGATGCAATTTGAAATATACACCTTGAAAACTGCAAACCTATCTACGTCATGTTTTTATGTTTGTTAAATTCTCAGTAGCGATAACTAAATGATATGCTTATTATACATATTCCAAACAAAACACTTTAAAAACTCTAATATGTGTGGTATTTGTTATAAATGTACGTTGGTACATAGAGGGTGATAAGACGCTGTACATGGAGGGACTTAGGACCCAGGGGACTGTAGGTGAAGCATGGAACCTGTAGTCTGCACCGTGGCAGTCACGTGCACGAGGACGTTATGCTAATAAAGAGTTGCAGTTAAGAGCAGTTTGTTCTCACGTGCTTATATGTTTATTTAAAAACACCACAATATGTATTTTAATATTGTCACATTTGATCCTGTAACGAGACGATCGCGAGCGCGTGTGTGAGACAGGAGGGACCGACGGTGACGGGAGTGAAGGGGGGGGCAGCAGGAAGAGAAGGAAGTGACGCCACACAGACACACACACAGCTGTTCACCGCTCGCTGCCGGTTCTTGTGTTAAAAATGTCCGCTTAATAATAAAAAAAGAAAAATGCGTTGAACGCGCGATAAAATAATTGTCGGCGTTAATTAATTAATGCGTTAACGCGACTTGCCCAGCACTAATATATACACATATATTCATATATATATATCAGCTGGCAGCTAACTACCCCACACCCAGATCATGGCAAGGTAGTTTTTTTTCTAATTTATACCATCCCCCACCATCCAATAACTCAAACATGAATTAAGAACCCTTTAATATCCCAAAGAACCATGTGACAAACATGAGAACCATCCAATTGATAAAATGGTTCTTTAGTAGGTGATGGTTCTTCGTGGAACCACACTGCCTTTTAAAGAACCATTATTTTTCTGTATGCTAATACAAAGGATGCATACCCCCCCCCCCCCCCCTGGTGGTCTCAGGAGGATAATGATGCCCTGCAGGACTGCTTTCAGTCAACCGATTGTGATGTGCTATGTGGACCACATGGGGAGGACATCAACAGCATGACTGACTGCATCACAGAATACATACAATTCTGTGACCAAACCACCATTCCATCCCGGACTGTACACTGCTTCCCCAACAACAAGCCATGGATCACAAGTGACCTGAAAGCTCTTCTTAATAAGAAATCAATCCCATGAAAACAAAAAGCATCTTAAGACACTCCTGTTGTGAATCAGGACCTCAAGGTTTCAAGGTACTGCTTTAGTTTGTCTTCATCTCTTCTTGTTATCCCCATACGAGCTCGTCAGCTGCTCTCAGATCTGCAGCTGCTGCAAGTCTGATGCCTTTGTTTCCTCTTTTCTGGTTAGAAAGTTAGATGCAGTCTAGCTTCTTTTTTTTTATCAGCTGCAACTTATTTTCACTTATGTTAAAACGTCCCACTTTAGACGGTGTGCAGCACTCAAAAACTGAACTCTGATAACTCCGAAAAGGTGTGTTTTTAGCAGAGGGAGCATGTTTTATTGTATTTTAAATGTGTGGTTAAAACCCACGCTGCTGCTTTATCTGCGCTCTTATGTCTTATCATTTCTCTTCACCAACATTTCATTTACAGGAGAAGTGAACCTCTCAGTTGAATGTAGTCTTTCTTTAAAGTAGGCGTGTCAACCCAAGCTAGTTCAGTATCTTGATCGTCAGTGTTGATGAACGAAGCTGTGAGTGAAGGAGTCTCTGAACAAACCGACTGGAGCTAAAACTGACAATTTCTCTCTTTCTGGTTATTGACAATCTTAGTCCTCCGTGGGATTATTATGAGTTATTTGCCAAATGCACTGTTTTACCCGTGTGTCCTGATGTTTGCACTGAGTTTCTTTCTATTCATTTGTCCGCATCGTGTTTTAATCTCTTGAAGTATTGCTGCACCGTTTGGTTTTAAACATTTAGACGAGGAATCACTATTTAGAAGCGTCGGCCTGGTTTGGGGCTCGGGAGGATTTTGATCATTCTTCTTGATGTTTTCTTCTTGTTGCTTTCATTCTGTTTTAAACGTGTGCACGCGCAGTAGGCTAGTGGTGCCATGTTAGTGTGTGCCTGCTGTTATTAACAGTGTGTGCGCTGCACCATGTCTAGCTGCTGTAGCAACATAAGAATTAAGGAGGTGCATTGGCCGGCACCAACACGCCGTGTTTTTGACAACAAGTTCTTCTTTTGTTATTAAATAGAAGCAGAATAAAGAACGAGTGTCTATGCAAATGTAAATACGTGGTGTCACCTGCGTTGTTCAGGTCTGGAACTAGAAACACACACAGGCTAAGTATGCTGAAAGGGGTACACCAACAACGCATTTTATTCTTCTTAATATGCATTTTTACGTGTTTAATTCAGGATTTCCACACTAATTGTGTGTGTGTGTGTGTGTGTGTGTTTCTAGTTAGTTGTTGAACTCCTCAAAAACTCACAACAACCCAGAAGTATTTGGCAGAAGTTGTCTTTAAAGGTTTGAGCTCCTCGTTTGAATCGGTGCATCGCAGCTAAAAAGGTTTGTTGAACGTTGAAGAGAAACCACGTGATGAATCTAACGACTCCACACCGTGACCACAGTTTGATCTTCGATGGTACAAGTGTTGATGAAAACATGGTAAACGTTCTAAATATGGAGCTGTGACTTATATGTAAAAGCTTCTCAGATTCTGCTTTGTCTCATACTCTCTTCATACCTGTTTGTTTTGCTCTGCTAGGTTTATCGGTTACCTTTCTGCCAACGCTGGTTGTCATTACGTGGGCGCATGGCACGCCTAATGAAGTTTTTCAACAACAGGGGAAGCCAATAGTTGTGGTTCTTGAACGCTCTGCATGTCCGTGAAGTCATGACGAGATATTCTCTCTATGAAGTAATAAGCCACTTATATATAAAACAACAATAAAGAAAGATAGAATGGTAGAAAATGAATAATGTATTTTATTTGTCACTCTTTCACGTCTTCACAACTGTGATTATATAAATAACTGATCACGTCAATATGACAGCAGAACTTTATTGTATAAATAAACCAAACTACATTATTTTTTGTCACAGCTGCAAAATAAATCAAGTTCCCTTCAGGCAGCAACACTGCAGCTGTGATGTGGCTTCTTCTGTTATGTCAGTTCATTTTATTTGCTGTGGCACAGTTAAAGCTGCACAACACACACTTATTATCAGCATTAACCGCATGGAAAGGAAACCCAGTTAGTGTAGCTAACGAACGTCTAACTTCATGAACCTCAATACCGCCAGAAACTCCACCGTTCACAGCAGAGCAGTTTAAACTGGCTTTCAACCACAAGCCTTCAGTGTGGTTGAAAACCAGTTATCCAAAAACAATAATAAAAACTAGTGAGCTCATAACGAACTGTACAGCAGATTCAAGAGGAATTTACACGCGACAAAGCAAACCCTTGCCACTACACCATGAATATTTACACAATGAATATAGATGACACGTTTAGAAGTCAAGAGAGTGTCAGACGAAACAAAACAATAAAACTTCCAGGCAGGAATAAATCTCGTCTGCACTCGAAGACCCAGACTGTGTCCTCAACCAGACTCAGGCTGTACAACTGGCAATGAAGTTTAAATACAATTAAAACACGTCTTCTACATCAAATCTAACATGAGTCGGGGTTCATCAACTGTTAATAGACAGTATTTGCTAATGACATCCTCAGTTGATCCTCATGGAAAAACGTTCTCGTGTTAAAAGGTCTGTTTTAACATTTAAGAAAATCCTCTGACTCCAGGTGACGAGAGGGTCCCTTAAGGGTACCTACCGTGGGGAAACAGAGTGCACACAGAGTGCGCACATGTAGTTCAAATCACTTCTGAGAACGCATGAAATGATATTTTATGAGAGATCAAAAACCTACGTAACAAACAAATTCTGATAAAATGGCCAATGTATGCCATTTTACTCACTCAAAAACATATATATACACAAAGTACTACAACATACTACAAGTACTATCATTATTTCAGCATCATTTCACCTATTTTTCGTCAGGACACGGCGAGCTATGTTCTCCGTTACCGATCCCAACCAAAAACTACGGCACCTTCACAGACAAAGCAGATATCAGACCGCATGGTGATTCCACCC
>JAVDOI010000019.1:1835896-1853760 GCA_032191485.1 Leptoclinus maculatus | reverse complement strand
ATGTTAATAACTTTTCTTGGGAAGGGCTGGCATTTTAGACTCTCAAGATGATGTTAAAGCACATAATGAACTACTCAAGGATAAAATCCCTTCACAGTGATTGGAGCAGTCAGGTACTGAACCTGAATAACAGGGTTAACCAGGAACGAGGCTCGAAGATTAGATGGTGTCATGGGAGAGGGGGGTGTTGTGTAGTTGAGCGGCGGCACGGACTTGTGAGAGAGTGTGTTCAACATTTTGCACTTCTAGTACAACTACCGGTGCTCCATTAATGCCCATCTCGCAGCCTCACATTTATGTCGGTCCAGTGTACCTAGTACCACTTGTGAATCCAATCAGAAGGGCAGTAAATGCACTCTCTGGCCATATGTCTGGTTACCTGCATCAATGAGCTTGTTTAAACAAACAACTGAGTTATGTCCGGTTTGTAAGGAGGTGTGATATCACGCGGATTAGACCAGCTTGAGCCATTTTTCACACCATGATGGGTTCCTTTATCTGTCAATTAGAGATGTTTGTGTTTTCTGACTCTGGTCATAATGATCCTTCGCTGTTTGAAATACAATCCTGGTTGCCAGTTTGAGTAAAAGGTTTAGTTGAAAGTGTATCGTACAGCAAAGCAACGCACCTTTTGGTTTCCAACACTACGAGACAGGGTTTTAAACACTGATGGCTGCTGTCAGTCTCCATGTTAACTGTGTCACTGTCACCTTGTTGGTGTCTTCTCACTGTGTGTGTGTGTGTGTGTGTGTGTGTGTGTGTGTGTGTGAGAGACAGACTGTTTCCCTGTTGGATATGCACTTGATGGAGAAATACACACACACACACACACTGTTAATGCCAATGCATTTCTTGCGCGGCGCACTCAGAGGCAGCAGAGCTCGACTGACTCAGTTACACAGGTTTTATACGGGAGGAAATGCAATCATTGTTGCCGCGGGTAACGGCAAGCGGGGACTGCCAGCCAGTCAACCCCCGACACACACACACCCACACACACACACACACACACACACACACACACACAGTAGCCAATTAGTGAACTCGGCAGCCAGATGTTATACAAGCTCCCGTTCTCCAATCAAATGAGCCCCACAGGTCTTTCAGCGTGTGTGTGTGTGTGTGTGTGTGTGTGTGTGTGTACGTGTCACACTCTTTCAATCCCTCTCTCTCTACTGACCTTTTTCCTCATTTCAGTATCGCTCAGCTTCACATTTCATTCACTTCTTCCCACCATTCAGACATAATATTCAGCCTGAATGAACATAGAGTCTGTGTGTGTGTGTGTGTGTGTGTGTGTGTGTGTGTGTGTGTGTTTGTGTGTGTCAATGCGAATTCTGTCCAAATCTTTTATTTTTTACTGATATAATAATCATATTGTTGATCACAATCATGATTGCAAACTGGAGATTGGAGCTGGCGGTCACATCCGTGTTGTGATTATGGCTCTGAAAGCAGGATGGGCTCCAATCAGTGCTGCCGTTTCTGAGAGGCTCTACTGGGGCGACGACTGAAAGGAAAGCAAAGTTAAGTCTTATTAAGGAGTCGAAAAGCTTCGATGCTACTTGAAATAGACGCCCGCAAGTCTGTAGGACTCTACTGGAGGGATCAACACCATCCATTTCCTCATTCAGTGTAAAATTGGTAAAATGGAAAAATAAAATTCTGATATTTAATGATGAAATGACATCGTATTCATCGTGGTCATGTTTTGTAGAACAACAATCCCTTTTGCAAGGTGGGAAAAAAAACAATACTAACCCTGGAGAATGGTTTAATTTTCTGTTGAAGGGAAGTGCACACGTGTCCTTTTTAACTTCACATTTGATCCTATGTTATTATATAGAGACGGACAGCTCCTCTGATTCTTTGTGGATTATCTCTGGATTTACTGACAAAATCACAGCAGGTAGCCACAAAAGCAACTGTAGCTGCAATCTGCCCACCTGTGACGACTCATAAGAACTGCAGCTGTGGAAATGTAATGGCACTGTGCGTCACCACTGGCGTGAGATGCAGTTAGACAGTTGTCTCTTGGGCAATGGCAATGTTTGTGTACAACAATTACACCAATGCTGCTGTGTAACCCAGTAAACCCAGTACACACTGAGGAAGCAGGGATTTCTGAAAGGATAGTCCGTATCACCATCAGAGTTCATATTATCTCACAGAGTCGTGCTACTGATTTTATTTACATTTATTTTAACTAGATGTAATGTGTTAGTTCTCTACTGTTATAATTGATACACACACACACACACACACACACACACACACACACACACACACACACACACACAGAGAGGCCTGGAGTGTGTGGCAGAGATTGAGAGGTTACGTATCCCTGTCTGGCTGTTTTTGTCAATGGATGCTCATTCATGTGTGTACATGTCTCTCTTTCAGTCTCTGCGGGTAATGAATGAAAAGCTCCACGTGTGTGTCCACGTGTGTGTCCACGTGTGTGTCCATGTGTGTGTAAGCATGGCAACAATGCAAACAGCACGGCCCGCTCGTTTTCGTCTGGCTTTGACGTCACCAAAACCCACAGCAGCCGTTATCAGCGCCAGCAGGTGTCCGCTGTGTGTGTGTGTGCGAGGGCATTTGGAGTGATCTCATTGGTTTGCCGGAAAGTCCAACCTTGATCACCCGGGGGGCACCTCAGAGAAGATCGGCAACAAACTGCTATTTGACGGCACGCTGGCGTTCTTGGGGCTCGTCTCCCTAGAGGCTGATGGGCGGCTTGTCAAATGTGCTCCTCTCTCTAAGGGGCTCGAGAGGCTTTGCAGCACAGCAGCGCATATCGATGTGATGGAGAGATCATTCACAACAGCCTCTTACCGCCGGGAGGAGGCTCTTAATGAAACACACTTGCAGCACAAACACCGAAATACACACAAAGGTAACAATGGATGAATGGAAACCTCGGCATGGAGAGGGGGGGGGGGGGGCGAAGGTGTGATGTGATGACGTCCGGTGGACGAGTGTATGAAAGGCCGCCTGATGCGAGACTCTCTTTGTTTATGCAGTCAGGCGTGTAAGATGGAGAGATGGAAGTACATTCATGAATTGAGTCTCGACTGATGTAAATAAAGGGTTTGACAGATATTCGCATGAAATGTTTAATCAGCAGAATAAGATTAGTAGAGCAATATTAACACACAGTTGGACCTTTTTTCTTTCTTTTTGTTGCTCCCATTGGTGCAGTACAGTCTCAGATTCCTTCCTATAAACCTGACTTGCTGTTATTTTGCCACGTTTCCCTTTTTCTGTAATAATCCTAAGAAGCACTATTTCAAAGAAAAGACACACAGTGTATCACAAAAGGCAACAGATTAGCAAGCCGGAGGCTAGCAGCTCCCCGAGGCGGCACTTTGAGCTAAATGTTCAACATTAGCATGCTAACATGCGGGTGTTTAGCGGGTGTAATGTTAACTGTGGGCACCGTTTTAGTTTTGCTTGTTATCATGCTAACGTTTGCTAATTAGCGCCAGACGCAAAGTACATCTGAAGCTGATGGGAATATCATTATGCTATGTATACCAAGCGTAGCCTGCTACATCGCTGTGTTGCTCAAGCGCTCGTTGACGTAGTTATGTCGTTTAAAAAGCACTGAGAACATGGCTAGCGGCAAGAATACGTTTCTCTTTTCGTTTTTTTAGACGGAGCGGAACAGTGGTGGGTAAAGGGAAGGGGACTGGAAATGGTGAAACCAAACGCATATGATTGCTTGAGGCCAGCTCAAATCCGTTTTGTAGAGCGTCACGCGGCGGCAAGTGGCGGGCGTCAGTTTGTAGCTTCATGTCACCGGCTCCCACTGAAAAGGACTCGTGTCCTGTTGATTTGACGCTCGTAGTGTGAACTTTTTAGTGCTTCAGGTTGCACGCTTCAGCTAATTTGTTTGGATTTTATTGACCACCACAACAGCAGACAGTGTGTTTTTATATCAACTGTTTACCTCAGGAGTTGGTGGAGAACAAAACGGAGCGAACATTGTACTTCCATTCATTATAGGGCCACGAACGCGACTCCAAATGAATGCTAATGTTGCTCCGTGTCTGCCTGATGTGTCGATAGGTAACTGTTTGCTGACGCGTTCGCCACACAAACTTCATACGGTTGTTCCTCTGGGCCTTAAAAGCTGTCTAGTGGTCTTAAA
Source organism: Leptoclinus maculatus (assembly GCA_032191485.1). Classification (NCBI taxonomy): domain Eukaryota; kingdom Metazoa; phylum Chordata; class Actinopteri; order Perciformes; family Stichaeidae; genus Leptoclinus; species Leptoclinus maculatus. The sequence continues at coordinate 1,849,604 of JAVDOI010000019.1, read as the reverse complement.
CTCTGTTATTGTGCATCTAGCGGGCCCTAGAACGTTATGAATCTGGATTTGTGTCGGCTGCAGGTTGCCTGAATGTTGCACAGAGATGACGGAGGACGTTGCAGAGGGAGACAAACGGCGAGATGAGGATAGAGAGACGTTTGTTTTCCACTAATGCGACGTCAGTGAAGCTGATGGCAGATCGTCACAGGAGTCGACGCACGGTTCAGGCCGATTAGCTCTCAATAGGCTCATCTTCATTCGTCGCCCTGCTCGTCTCCCCGGCGCGCACACGCACAGAAATTAATTTTCATCCGTAGCAGTCGTTTTAAGTGAATGAGTAAAAGCAATTGGTAATGTTACACTTGGCAGATCCAATCCCATTATCATTGCGGTGTAATTTTCTGCATGTTAGGATCAGATACCTGTACCTGCTGTCAATGAGATCTCAAAGGCAGTTTTTTTTTTTACCTTTTGTTTGCTCGGTTTAATCTGGAAACAGCAAATAGCACCAAAAAAAGGTTGAACCGGTACACTCTACTGACCACAGCTCGAGCTCTAATACTTTGAATTTGAAAAACTAGTGGGACACCGGCATAAATGATCAGCTTGTGACTCGCGTGCCCTTCTGTTTAAATGTGTTCACAGGGGAGCGTTTTCCGAGGTGGTCCTGGCCCAGGAGAAGCTGACCGGCCGGATGTTTGCGGTGAAGTGCATCCCCAAGAAGGCTCTGAAGGGGAAGGAGAGCAGCATCGAGAACGAGATCGCCGTGCTGAGGAAGTGAGTGCCGTCAGACAAAGCCTCCCTAATTCTGGGTTACCGGGGAAACTGTGCGTCTCCTCTCTCTTCCACGCATCACAACCCCCCCCCCCCCCCCTTCCCCTTCCCCTTCCGCCCCCAGGTCACGATCCGCAGCCCACCTACCACACATGCACACATCATGACGCCTTTCAGTCAATTGAGAGGAAACAGTATCGACTTCAATCTGAATTAAAACGGGAAGTCTGCATGGAGAGACATCCGATTTTAGAAGAAACAAAAGCATTGCTGAAACATTCCTGAGCGTCACACACACACACACACGGACACACGTATTAAAAAGGGTTATATTTAGATATTCATGATTCAACCAGGGCCAGTGTACTGTATAGTAACAGCCATGGCAGCTACTAACATGCAAGGGAGGCAAAGCGTACCCTCAGAAGAAAAACACAAGCATGCGACCACGTGATTACACAGAAATGTCCTACCGGCCGGGTATCTGTGCGCCGTGGCAATACAGATGTGTTATTCTATTAGATGCAATAAATGTGTTCGTTCGGCCGCAATGTGTAACATTAGAGAAAATGAAAATTGCCTCCAGTAATAAAGGAGAGATGCAGACTTTCATTGAGACAAATGAGCGTCATTACTGCAAACACACGAGAGCGTGAGGGAGCACTCTGGCAGTTTCCGTCGGCCCGTTTCACTGTTGGCTTTGGAGGGAAAGCTGATGACTTTACACAAATCAGGGCGATGTTCTCCCTCAGCAAGTAGAGCCAACGCGTTCAGAGACTCTACTGAAAGGAGACGATGGGAAGAATTATGGGGGAAAAAAATCGAGAAGTTTCGAGAGATTAGTTTTTAATTTGGAGGAACATGAACACAAGCAATAGCACCTGTATTCTAGTAGGTCAACGGCGTCATCCTCATAGTTGACATTTCTTCTTGATTTCCCATGATGCAACATTTCCAGGGAGTGTCCCAGCCCGAGTGATAGAAATAGTCCGTGGTCTCATTACTTCATTACATTACAAATTAAAACGATATTATTGATATAAGAATGTTATTTATGCATATATATACATATATATATATATATATTTATTTGATTAATCATTTGGTTAATGCAACAAATTAGAAGTATAGCCCCACAGCTAAAGGGGATGTCTTCAAACTGTCAAAATCTAATTAATATACAGTTGTATGAAACAGAAAAGCAGCAAATTCTCTTAATTGTGAAGCTAAATTTATTGAATGTTTGTCAATTTTACTTGATAAATGACTTTTTTTTTTCGTTTGCTGCCATATTAATGCTCTGATTCCCGTAATAATTAATCAACTTATCATTTCAGCTCACTTCAGAGCTTTGTTATGTGCTACATTTCAAAAAAAGATTGAAAAGCAAATAAGAAATGCCACACATGACATCGTTCCGTGCACAGCAGACTCGTGCAGGAGAAATCCATGAATGAGAACAACTGGCAGGAGCATGAAGCCGATAATGTACGAGAGGGTTTTTAACAATGCTTCCTGGCCTCTCCTCTGCCATTACACTCTCTTCATTATCTCAGTCAGGGCTTCAATAAGCGCGCACACACACACACACACACACACACACACACACACACACACACACACACACACACACATCATCCCTTTTCAACCTGCACGCCTGTGTCTGTGTGTATGAGTCACGTCTCAGCTCCGTGGTTCATCGCCTACCTGCCGTCGAAAGGTTTACGCTCCATAATAAGTGTTAGATGCTCACCTGCGCACCTGCTGTGCATTCCTGTGTGTGTGTGTGTGTGTGTGTGTGTGTGTTAGAGAGAGAGAGAGAGAGAGAGAGAGAGAGAGACTAGGGGGAATTACCTCTGTTCACAATGCAAAAGATGATTAACCCACACACCCACACACAAAATCAATCGTGTTTCTACAAGGTATGAGGTGTTAGGATAACGAATGTACTCCCACACACACACACACACACACACACACACACACACACACACACACACACACACTGAAGGGTGGAAACACCCTCTTCACAGAGCCGTAACCATGGAGAAACCAGGAGAGAACTGACAGAAATGAGGTGAGGAGAAGATGAAAATGGTTTCGTGGCAAAATGGTCCTCTGTGATCGGAAGATTGTCGGTTCGAGTCCCTGAAGAATTTGAGCTGGGTGGAAATTTGTGTGCGAGAGTTCATCCATTAGTAGTTTTTGCAAAAAATCACACTTCCTATTCACAATTTACTGACTATTTCTCTAGAACCTTCAACTGAATCCTCTTGCCGATGTGGTGCGTACATCCTGGCATTTCTCGCTTACACACAATCCACGAACTATGCAGCGGGAACGCAGTAGTTTGTTAGTTTGGGATTTCAAAAACAGCCACGGTCTTCTTCAGATGTCAACAACAACGGTCTCAAGGTCCCTTTAGTAGCTGTTCTGGAGCTTTCAATCTTATCCCATGATCTTCATCAGCGGGTAACGTTTGCGGAGCAACATGGTTAAACTCTGTCTGCAGATGAAGCTCATGTAGTGTGATCAAAGGTTACTGAAGAGATCTGGGTACTGAAGTCTGGATTGTAAGGCCACCCGAGGTAACAGTTTAATGGGTTATTGTGTGACATAAGACGTGCTGCAGCTTTGAAATAAAACCCCGATGGTCTGTCTTTGCTTTGCAGGATCAAGCATGAGAACATCGTGGCACTGGAGGACATCTACGAGAGCCCCGACCACCTCTACCTGATCATGCAGCTGTGAGTTTAAGCTTTGTGTCTTTGTTGTTCGTTTGCTCTCTTACTTGAGCTTTTGGGACTGTTGATCAATCTAGCTGATGAGAGGGAAAAGGGCCCCAAATCATCCAATGCGTCCCTGGGAGATCATTCAATCAGGTGGTCTAGTGACGGTACGTTTCATGCTGAAACTTAAAGGGGCAAATCCACTGAGTTTACACATCGTGTTCAGTATACGTGTCATAAGAAGTACTACTTGTCCTGTGAAAACCACAAGAGCAATATCTCTGTTGAATACAGAAACCTTAAAATGACAATGTTTTCTTGAGTTATTCATGAAACGCTACATATAAATGAGCCAGAGGTTCATAATTCTCCATCTCTGTCTTCCTCACACGTTTAATCTTATTCTTCTGTCCGCCCCCCCCATCACCACGTACACACACACACACACACACACACACACACACACACACACACACACACACACACACACACACTCTTCACTTCAATGACAGCTCCACGGAGACGACAAAATCTCTACACACGCACAAACAGCCCACCCGTCCTCCCACACACAACACGCAACACAGAATACATCGGCAACATCTCCGCTTTGATGGTCAGCTGTAGGGGGAAGCGGGGGGGGGGTTGTGTGGTTCACCCATGGGTGCCCTTACTAACCTCCTCTGCAAGGTTACCGCCGCTTACATAAGAGGAGACGTTGGTCGGGGCGGTTCGGTACTTGTACTGGAAACATTTCAGTCAAGTTCAGGTGGAAGTCGTGGCTGCGGATTACACAACAAGGGCTGTGTTTACAACCCGCCGTTCACGCATTATCTCGTCTGCCTACCACACGAGGATCCTAAAAACACAACTTCTTCTAGTTTTGATTCAGGGAATAAACTCTTAAGTAAAAGCTAATATTTTACTTTTGAATGTAAAAGTGTACTTCTTCCTTTTCTTTGAGATTAAACTAGTTTATTGAATCGTAACGACTGTGGAGGAAAACTGGTGTTAGAGACGCAGATCTACCGTAGCTTTAACAGGTTGCTCTGCTGTAGCTGCGCAGTAATAGGTTGATCGGATGTGGCTCCTATATAGGTTACTGTGACATAGTTACGTCAGACCTCATCTGATAAATGGAAGGTTTAAGCGACATCGCTGGTATTTAATGGTATTTATGTTCAGCACCGGTGACATTTTCAATCCAGGCTAAAGGCTTTCATCTAAAGAAGCTGCCGTACTTCTGCTGCAGATGTTAGGCTTAAGGCAATACAAACATCATTTCCCTGTGAACGTATACCACATTATCTGTGTGACCTTAGCGAATGTTAGCGACCATAAGCTACCGGTCATACCAGACTAAACGAGGCTGGAGCAGCAAAACACTGTTTTGAATTGAGCAAAGTTGCAGTTTATTGCTTATCCCGAAAATGATAAACCTAATGAATCGTGATTATTCATCGCGATCATTTATAGATTTTAGGAAAAACATTTTTAGTGGGCATTTAAATAAACGGAGCACTACTTTTATTTTTATGTTTTGCTACATTCCTGCTAATGTGCAGATCTCTGCATGAAAATAAGACTTAGAAGTTTCTCCTTCTACCTAAAATAAGTGAATTTTCTTGCAGTCGTGCAAAACGAGTAATATACAGTGTATCACGGCTCTACTCTGGACCGCTGGCGCAACATTCAGGAAAGTTTCTCACAGTGCAGCCAGGCGGCAACCTCCGGTTCTGCCGAGTGAAGCCGATGCTGAAGTGTCTTAAATCCTGCATTCCCTCTACTGACCAGCAGAGGGCGACTCCTCTGGTTGTATAGAAGTCTATGAGAAAATGACTCTACTTCTCTCTTGATTTATTACCTCAGTAAACATTGTAAACATGAGTTCATGGTCTCAATCTATAGTTTCAAGTCTTCTTCAATACAGCATGATGTTCATTCAGTAAATTATGGTCCATTTAGAGTCAAATAGACCATAAAGCAGGGGATGCTTTAGGGCGGGCTTACTGTGATTGACAGGTCACTGCCGTTACCAGAGACGTATACGGCGTCTCTACGTCACTCCTCCGCATTCCAAATATGGTAACTTCTGTTCATTGGCTGCAAAAAAAACAACACGGCGACGGCAAAATCCCCAAACTCAAGGCTTCAAAATGCCAGTCCACAAGCGAACGGGTGACGTCACGATGACCACGTCCACTTCTTATATACAGTCTATGAGTGCAGCGGCATGACGGTTCCCCAACAGTGAAGCCAAAACATATTGATCGCCCCCCCCCCCCCCCCCCCCCGGTGGCTGTCTGTTCTCGATTTGATATGCAGTGAGGTTTTCTTTACAAGCGGAGCACGCTTTCCCAACGTCAATATCCCAGTCGATCATGTTCATTTAAGCCAACATCGTGATGATATCCGAATAATTGAGCAGCCCCAGTAAGCACACAGGTTAATCGTGTAAATTCAGCCTTTCACAGAGCCGAGGTTCCTCCAACACATCTGCTGGGAAGCGCGTTGCGTCACCTGAAATCCTCTGTTGGCCAGACTGCAGCCAAAGGTTTTACTCCGATTAAGCTGTTTACCTTCAATAACGTTAACCTTTTGACGGAGTTTCCTGTTGTCATGAATAAACCAATTAACAGTACTTGTGTTGGCGGGCCGGCTGCCCACCACCTGTAGGTCAGCTTTACTTACGGTGGGTAACATGGGAAGGAAGTGATCGTCCACTCAGTCTTAACTTTACTGGTAAATCATTTCTAGACATTATTAAAGGGAGATAAAAAAAACGCTGATGATTTTTCAATTGTGTCCAGATTTAAGATATAGAATCTCATGACTTGTCTCTTTGTGTCTCTGAGCTGCAGTTCTGCTGCATATTTACAGGCTGTCAGACTCAATAAAACATCATCTCAAGGGGTTCTGACCTGCCGCCTCATTTCTACTGCTTTCACCTCGCTTTCAGGGCAAAAGGCAGTTTTCATTCTAACAAAGCGTGACAGAGTGACGGTAACAGGAAAGACCCCGACCCTGCACCCCCCCCCCACCCCCACCCCCCATCCCTGCGTCTTTTCTCTCCTCTCTCTCTCACCATCTGCTCTCTGCTCCCTCCACTTCACTGCTTCCTTTCCTCCCCTCTCGCACCTTATTTCCATCGCCATCACCTCTCGCCTCTCGCCTGCTCACTTACATTTAAAAAAAAAATAATTAAACGTTTTTCCTGATCTCTTCTCTTTTTTCTTTTTTTCTTTCAAGTTCCATCTATTCATGGAATATGGGTCGGTTGCCATAGTCACAGGGTCAAAGTTAACACCTGCTTTGTAGCACTTCATTGGGACCTTGAGAATTGCAGCAGGTGGCATTATCAGCATGAGAGATTAGTTTGTGTGATATTCTTTTACTTATTCGGACAAGCTTTTGGATAACCTTTCTGACTGTTACAATTCATATTTGCTGTGCCACTTCTCATTCTATTTGACTAACATGTTCACAGTGCTCATTTAAGAGTCTGCATCGTCTCACATTCAGACAGAGCATCAGAGAGAGAGAGAGAGAGAGAGACGCTATGAGAAGGCTCGGTGTAAAAGCATCAGAAGAGAGAGAGAGAGCGGTTCAGGCTCCCTTTACATGTGGCCTCCGCGCTGCAGGCTGTTCTTCCTTATGCTGCACACACAGCAGCTCCGTCACTCTACAGCTGATCCGCTGAAACAGAAAGAATGACGGCAATCTGTCATCAGTGCCTCAGCAAAGCGTGTAGCAGAAAGCGAGGCTTTACCAGACCAATCGCCACTGTAACAAGTAACCTCGTCTGTTCTAATTATGTTTAGATGTCAGTTTTTTTTTTTTGTCTTCTCAGCACACATGAATCTCATTTAGAAAAGGATTTTTTTTAAATATTGTCGGTGTAAATGCGGCGTGGGGCGGATCGATGCAGTCTGACAGCGCTTCCTTCGCTCCCGTTCATCACAGCCCCGTCTTTACGTCACCTCCACCGCAGGGAGGCAATCAGTCGGCGCCGCTATGAAAATCGATGCAAACGAGAGCGACGTGGGCTTTATATTGATGCTGTTTGTGTTGCGAGAGGCATATTGGCAAAAAAGGGAAAGCATCTGTGATGTAGTAGCCTAAGTATAAAACAAGTATGCAGCATCTGACCTTAGAGAGGTTGCAAAAAGATAGACCTGTGGTATCATCTTTTGATTCTTATGATATAGTTTTAAGTGTGTTTTTTATTTATTGCATCGCCTTTTGTTTTCGTGCAGGTGGGCAATTTCTGGGGTGAAATTACATCTTGACAAAATGATCAAACCGTCTTGTCATTTTACAAAATTCCGTGGGTCAAATTAAGGATTTCAGACAAATTTCAATTTTATAAAATAGTTAAAATGATAGTTATTAAGGTTTTTGTGTGATAAGCATTCATGGGAACAAACATCAACTGGATCAAAGAAAAGCAAAGCAGAAGTGCAGCGTTTGAGGCGGTGGGGCAACTGCTTAGGTAGTCGGGTCCCTAGACTGTAATGGCTCTTCATCTCTGCCACGGCGAACAGCATGTAACACACACACACACACACACACACGCGTGCAAATAAGGCTTTCTGTCAGCCATGATGCACAACCGTCGCCTCGAGACAGCGATGCGGCCGCCTGCCTTTAAACAGATGAGCTGACGGAGGAGAGATGGATGTTGGGATGGTGAAGAAGGGAATGAGGAAAAGGAAAGTCGCAGCATTCATCTTGGGGGGGGGGGGTGAAGTGAATACCGGAAAATTCATCTGTAGCTGTAGAAAACGGGGACGACTCCCCCAGAATCAGATGACTTCAAATGTAAATGTGCTGAACCCATAATGTCCACGATGATTTAAAGCACAGGTGTTTGCACTTATTCCGGGTAATTGGACTCCTCTCCGGTTGAAGAGGGATCAGTGTGGACATTTTGACATGTCGGAAGGAAAATCACAGGTGTAAATAAGACAATTACACACAGTGGGTTTTGTTTACGCTCGTGTGCGGAACTCTGTCCTGAATTGAAACTGTGGCGCTCAGTCTGCCCACACAGCGCTCAGAAGAGCTTTAATCAGCCTCGATAAGTGGAAACACCTGTGTGGCTGGACGGAGGGTGTGGAGGGCCTTAAAAGGTCACAGACAAGATTTTTCTAAATGCAGAAATTTTTGAGAGCTATTCACTTTATGCCGGCCAGTCCATTATTTTTCCGCTGCTGGTCCGAACGCCTCCGGTTTAGCGCTGTTAGCATTGAAAACAATGAGGGATATTTGGGAACATTCAGCAAAAAAACTAAACCAGAACCACATCCATCAGCCATCAGTGACGGGGAGGACAACATGTGAAAATGGCCTGGACCGTTTTAATTACTTTGTAGCGTCTCTGTGTGTAGATGTACCGAAGCGTATCAGTATCAGTATCAGCGTATCTGGTGGTCGGAATCGGCGTATAAAAGCACATGTCGACAGTTTTTTTTGTAATAATTGTAGGTAGACAAAGGTCTGCACAGAGGGTTAAAATGTATAAATATTAGTTCATCTATGAGCGAATTAAACCAACCTGTCCATCTGTCTGATAGCTAGTAGCTAGCTAGCTAGTAGCTAGCTAGCGATTGCCCAATCGATGGTTCTTGATTCATTTTATGGTTAAACATACGTTGGAGACCTGTGTCTTCCCTTCTGGCAGTGAGAGTAACTACACAAACACTGTCGACGTGCTTTATATACAGCCAGCAGCTCCTCTCATTTCCAAACACAGCGGAAATTTCCAATTAGCCGTTATTCTGATAAACTGATCACATATTGTGACTTTCTTTCCTGAAAAATGATTAAAACTTAAGAACAGCTTCTTTTTAAAGATACAAATTTTTTGGCAAGTGCAGGATGACGAGGCTTTGCGACGTTAAGAAAAGTAATCGTACTTCCGCTCTAAGACGGTAGTAAGATTACAAAATGGCGGCGTGTGAAAGAGCCCTTGTTCAGGCAAAGAATACGGTCAATGCCACGCAGGCGTAGAGCCGCACAAACGGCATCTTCTCATCTATTAAATGAGACTCATTGCATTCTGGGATTGTCAGAATTGGAATGCACATGCCGTGGCCGCTGCTTTTTTCGTTCCATTGGGAAATGTGTGATGGCCCGATATCGGACACACGTTTCACACGGCGAACAGTGACTGTAGTGCTCTATATAGGGAGCGATTTTGGCCGGGGGACATAAATATATTGTAAGGATGCTGTGACCTTTGACCTCCTGATATTGATTATTGGATCGAATGAATAATGGTTCATTTGACAATCCCTCAGCCTTATTGTACAGGCTGCGTGTATGCGTGTGACGTTGTGTTTAGTGTGTGTGTACTTGTACGTGTTTAACTTTGATGTGTGACCTTGTATGTTTATCTGTGTTTTTCACGCTTGTCTCTGTGTGTATGCGCTTGCTTTTAATATGTTCATGTCTCTGTGTGTGCGCGTGTGTGTGTGTGTGTGTCTGTGTGTGTGTGTGTGTGCGTGTGCAGTCCTGCGCTCGTGTGTCTGTGTGCTCTTGTGTGGCTGCTCCTGTCTGATTGCCATGGTCTCCTTACGCAAACGCTTACGCAACCTTGCAGCCTGTTGGCTGATCTCCCCTTTTGCAGTGTGTGTGTGTGTGTGTGTGTGTGTTTGTCTCTGTGTGTGTGTGTGTGTGTGTGTGTGTGTGTGTATTTGGCCCTTTCCTGTCATTCCCAGAAATGACTGCCTCTGTCGCTGCCCCCTTTGAAGAGTCAGAGGATTAGCAATTAATTCTAATCTTTTTTTTTTTCAGAAACTTCATTAGAGTTTAACTTCCACAGCCTCTAATCTGATCTGTTGCCGTGACGACGCCCCACAGATACGCTGTGCGACCGCACGCGCACTCCTTTGTGCATTCTTGTGTGTCTGTGGGGTTTTATGTGCACATTTGTGGCCACGAGTGCAGATTAGTGCATGTGTGCATATGCCTTCATTATGCTTTAATGCACAAAGTATAAACATGCAGTATATAAAGAAAACTACATGGTTGGTTGGGTACCGCTGCTATTATTAGTACTACTAGTAATATTACAAATACTGCCACTGTGTTGCTTACTTATGTCGACACATCTTTATGGCAAATAGTCCACATTAACATCCAAACATTTAGATGAGAGGACATCGTGAGGTGAAGGAGGAGGTTATCCTCCAGCAGGGGGAGCTATGCGTCCGTACCGCAGAAGATGAGCTCGTTCCCATCTGCTCCGACTGTAATGTACGCCTGAACAAGTCATTGCATGTGGTCTGGAGTCATAAAACATCAAACTAAATATTGAAAGAATCTGCCAGAGGGGATGAACTTTGAAATTTTTTCTTTTTTTTTTCTTCTGGGGTCAAATGTGAGTTTCTTCTTTTACCAGCGTTGATGGGTTCTATTCTGTCTGCACGCTGTAAGTGTGTCAGAATATGTTTTTTATCAACGTGGCGGGAGCTTTGACCCCTTTCAAGAACAGGTTTACTAATTTCAGTTTTTCTTTCTATTCAAATTTAAGGAAAACTGTCATCATTTGAAGTACTTAGTCATGCAATCAGAGCAGTTTGATCTGCATTTGCATGTCTCACAGTCTCTGTAACACCCGACATCACAGCTCTACCTTGAGAGGGCACAAACACTGAGAGCTGAACCAGAACGGTGTTTTTGAGAATCGATACGGTATCACAGAACATAATATCGCGATTTTTTCGATATTTTCTTACACCCCTGCTTTCCAGGAATATGGGAGGATGCATTTTCCAACTTTTATCACACTTTGCAAAAATAGCATGAACATGTTACATATGTGAGTACTCTGTGTGTGTGTGTGTGTATAAGTGTGTGTATAAGTGTGTGTGTGAGGAAGCACATTGCTCACAGCTTCCACACGCTCTTGGCTGGAAACATCCACAGCTCATAAATTACCAGAAATCTTTACCCAGCAACACTCCCCCCCCACACCCCAGCCTTTTACCAGTCACTGCCATGTGTGTGTGCGTGCTAATGTTTTTTTCTTAACAAACATACACTGACACACACACAATTCCGCGCAGCGTGTCCGGCGGCGAGCTGTTCGACCGAATCGTGGAAAAGGGTTTCTACACGGAGAAGGATGCGAGCACGCTGATCCGACAAGTCCTGGACGCTGTGAACTACCTGCACAAGATGGCCATCGTACACCGAGACCTGAAGGTAACACTCACACACACACAAACACACTCCTCCTGTATTTTACACCACGCGAGCGGTTTGTTCTTATTTGACAGGCAATGATTTACTGCAGCAATGAGTGCAGTAGCTCCACACATGCAGTGCATTGTGGGTCAGCGTTGCGCGTGCCGGCTGTTAGAAGAGAGGGGATTGGTCAGAGTGGCCTCCAGAAAAGAGGGTTGTGTCTCTGACCCAATAACCATGGATTTAAAAGGAAAATGAAAGGCACAACAATGACATAAAACCACTTGATTCTCTCTCTCTGTCTCTCTCTCTCTGTCTCTCTGTCTCTCTGTCTCTCTGTCTCTCTGTCTCTCTGTCTCTCTCTCTCCGTCTCCCTCCTCCAGCCAGAGAACTTGCTGTATTTTAATCCCCAAGACGAGTCCAAGATCATGATCAGCGACTTTGGACTCTCCAAGATGGAGGGCAGTGGCGATGTCATGTCCACCGCGTGCGGCACGCCGGGATATGTGGGTACGTTAGCCAGTCTTCCCTGGCCTCTCCTCCTTCTTCTTCTCCTTCTTTTTCTTTCCCCCTAAAAAAACTCATCAAACTTTAGTATCCATGAAACGAAGAGATAATAAACAGTTTAATAAAGGCTTGCTCTCCTAAGGGCTTTCCACTCTCTACACGGCGCACGTGTGATAACGAGGGCAGATTTGCCACTTGAAAGTCTCGGTAAATTTTGAAGCAATAAGTCCTTGATTTCAGACGGAGGTAGACAAAAGACGGTTTTGCAGACTTTGGATTTTGGGTCCATAGCCGCGTCGTGGTTTGGCGACGGGGGTCATAGCTGGCCCACGTTTGTATTTCTCATTATGCCACTACGTGTTAGTGTGAATACAAACCGAGCTGTCTCCTTTGATTTCTGCAGGCGTTGATCCAACAACACGCATGAAAAATTCAAAGAGCACATGTTGGTAGCATCTGACACCATTTATGTTTCCTGCACCGTCTTTGTGATCTGGTGCACTGTGTGTGTGTGTGTGTGTGTGTGTGTGTGTGTGTGTTATAAGAGACAGATGTTCTGTGTTGACAGCACACACACACTCCCATGTCGGAACATAAACACACTGGTTGTTCTGGCAAACAGCGCACATACTCTCGCACAAATGAATCTGTCATAGAAGGACAGACAGACAGGTCAATATGTTTTTGTAGTTTCAGTTTGGCTGCTTTTCTCTCTCTGTACCTCTCTCGTCCATCTATCTCCCCCCCCCCCGACCAGCCTCCTCTCCCTCCTGCACAGGCTTGCTTGGCCACAGGGCATTTCTACTCCAGACAATTTGTGTCTAAATGTAACTATAAATAACCCTGGGACGCACAGGATTAAAACCAGATCTGAACGATGTGCATATACTGATGAAGAACCTCCATTGAACAAAGAGATCTCACTGGGCTCTTGAAGTTCTCTCGGGATGTTAACAAAGACTGTGGGACTATTTTTGAATGTGTCACTGCAAGCAAGTGCTGGTATATTCAGCGCCACAAACATTTCCTCCTGACAAATCACAGCGTCTTGCTCTAAAAATAGAGTTAGATCAACTATTGTATGTGTTTCACTGTTTTACTGTAACAGCCCTCCAGTGACAGCTCCTTTCATTTATTCTATTATTAGTTCATGTCAGGTGCATTGCTTATTGATCGACGGAATGTTTATTTATTTATTTATTAATTATAGTAGGGCTAGTTAAAACTTTCTTCTTTTTTTTTACAGAACATGAGGAAGACAAAAACAGCAAATACAGGACAGTTATCCAGTCATATATCCCACATAAACAAACATGCACAAAATATATATAAGATGCATGTCGGTTGACTTCAGCACCTGTGTCCGGTTCCTGTTGGCTCGACGGCTTTCACTGTGAAGCCGCTGCAGGCTGGCAATTCCAAATAAGTAATGTTGAATTTAAAAAGCAGCAGAAGAACGACCAAAAGAGTCCAAACAGAGTCCAAAGAGGACGAGGTCCCTCCCATTGTTTGACCGGTGACGT